>JBBUKS010501550.1:0-14264 GCA_038050645.1 Hedychium gardnerianum | reverse complement strand
TGAAAAAGATAAATTATGATAACTAAAGAGGGAAGTGGATGTGGGGATAAGTTACATAGGGTGCAAGGATTTACGCCCTGTTAGCCTCGAGATTCGACCCCTCAACCTCAAGTGGTAAACTTTCATCCACTTATCACCTCAGCTATGTTCGTGGGAGCAAGATGATGAGGAAGAGGACCGAGTGGTAAAAGACAAAGCGCTCGCCCCCAACGCTCCCGCTAGCCCGTCCTAGGACCAATACGAATGAGGTAAATCACAATGATTGAGAAGACAAATATTATATCTGAGAGATATCCTAAGGTAATTGTCTTATGATTTATACCTATTTATTAGATAAATAAATATTCATTATTTGAGTGTACATATTCAGTTTATATAATTAGATCTTAAACTCACTTACTGAATGTCCGCAATACGATTCATAGCATAAGAAAATTTGTAATTGGATCACAACTAGTGAACATCTCTACATGTATAATTATGAATATATTAAAATCTTTCCTAGTCGATTAATTGGTGTGTTCGAAAATCATCGATTTTGTGAGACTAGCATGGATTATACTTCTTGGTTTATTCAAGCATCTGCTCCTCACTAGCTGGAGACATTGGAATGTTAAGAGTTAAACGCAAATGCTAGTTAAAGGTAACTAGTTCAATGAAATGACCTGTTGTAAGACTTCTTATGGTTCTTTAGATATGGATATGTCGATGAATATCTCATTACAGCTCAAGTGCAAGTTTCTTTTGACCTAAGGTATTCAAGTCACCTTGATCATGGATGTAGGGATCTTTTGTGAAAAATAATAAATCAATGCAGCGAACAATGTGATCCCTCCAGAGATCCAAGCGAATGTAGAATACTCGTTTTGATCGAATTGCTACTTTTGTTGCGTGAACGGAGGGAACCATAGTGACTTTAGGTGTAAGGACTATTTATACTAATAGTCACTATGAGAATGTTTATGACACTCATATAACGATCCATGAAACATTCTCATGACGGATCAATTCAATACATATTCTCTAATATATACCCATGTGTCAACTTGATATCTTATATCCATGACTTGTGAGATTAAGTCATCAGTTGACCTACATGCTAGTCTCAACACATTGATATGTTATAGACTAGAACCTACTACCCTAGGACATTATTATACTTATTAAACTAGCACAGATCTGAAGTAAATATAATAATCATAAACATTTCCTTTTATTAATAAAATATAATACAATAGGTTCCTTGTCAATTATCTCATAATTAGCTCCTAGGGTGATACTAACAAGAGGCTCATCTTTTCTCTCATGATGGTGAATTCAGAGGTAGTTGTGGCAGATCACGTCAGATCAAGCTATCAGTTAGTTCTCAATTTTCATCTCGGCATGATTGTTTGGGGGGGAGGAAAGTGATGTGTCTCGCAGTCCACACCCAGGCAGTCCCTGCAAACCTACCAGTGTGTGTCCATGCCAAATAGACGTGACCTGAAGATGCAATGTCCTCTTGGACTCAGACTAAGTCCTGCCAGTGGGATTGGGAACAACCCCGTTAGGTATATCCCCGAAAAGATTAAATCCTCATGGACTCAGAAGTATATAGACTCAAATATACACAAACTCAAAGGTGCATGGACTCAAAAGTACACAGACTCAGAAGTGCATTGACTTAAAAGCACACAGACTTGGAAGTGTAAGTATTGGGAACATTTCCTTTGGGAATATTCCCGAAGCAATCTAGCAGTCAGGGTACCTCATCAAGTAAACCTCTTCTAGCTCTCACTTTCCATAGTTGACTGACGACACAGGAGCATCCCCGCTAGAGAACGTCCACAACCTGTCACCCAGGTCAGCGAGAACATCCCCTGTGAGAATATCTCCCCTGGGCTCCACCCCCTCCGATTACTTTCTCTCTAACTAGCAATTCACTAAGGGATAGCATCAGCCAGGTCACGGGAGCAGTCCTCCACAGACTCTCTCCCCTGCACTCTAGTCCCTCCGACCCCTTTGCTGATTCACATTCACTAACTTTCCCAAAATCAGAAGTCCAGCCTACCAAGGGACGCCATTAGCCAGGCCACGGGAGCAGTCCTCCACAAACTCTCTCCCCTACACTCTAGTCCCTCCAACCATCCTACTGATTCATCTCCACCAATCATCTGTTGGGTCACTCTCTCCAACTCTCCATAAGTTTGAAGTCCAATCCATCAGTCATTTGTTGGGTCACTCTCTCCAACTCTCCATGAGTTTGAAGTCCAATCTACCATAGGATGTCAATAACTAAGTTGCGAGAGCAATCCTCGACGAAGTGGGAATCGGAGATGTCAGAAGATATCATAAAAGGCCCCATATCTAAAGTGAATCTTTGGCATGAAGTGACAACCATCCCCTTGTCTCCTAGTTGTACTGCAAAATGGTGGCTGACATAGGTGGTTGTGCACGCAGAACCAAGCTTCCCTTTTATAAAATGCAAATGAGGTTCATTGAAAAGGAACTTTTTCTACTCCTCTCCTCTCAGTCACTTTCACCAAACAACTCGCTATGAGTACTAAGGGGTTAAGGTAGTGGTTTGACCAGGTCAAACATTGTTCTTCTTCCCCTTCTTCCCTTGCTTTTTTGCTCAAGCCCTTCCCCCGGTGGAAAACATTCTGCTCCACAGCTTGCCAAAGCCCTTCCTCCACGAAAGGCCTTTATTTTCCAATTCAAGCCCTTCCCTCAAGGGAGGCGCCTTTCTCTTCAGCACTATGTTGACTTAAGCATCGGAAGGGCAAAGTCGAGAACGCCGACCCTCGCTCACCGATGTTAACTTTGTAGACTAGGTCAGTAGCTTGGAGGCGCTACAGATTGCAAGCAAAGCTATAGGGAGGTGATAGAATCCAAGAGACTAGAAGCTTTTGTGGGGCGAAACATGAGGTCGTGGACGAAAGGCTCATCAGAGGATTGCATAGTTGCTGAAGACTAGAGGCTCTACAAGTGCGAACCCTCACTAAGTATTGTGGAGGGGCAACCCTTACTGTGTTGACTTAAGCATCAAAGGGGCAAACTCTTATTGTGTTGACTTAAGCATCAGAAGAGTAAAACCGACAATGTCGACCCCCGCTCACCGGTGTTAACTTTGTAGACTAGGTCAATAGCTTGGAGGCGCTACAGATTGCAAGCGAAGCTGCAAGGAGGCGATAGAATCCAGGAGACAAGAAGCTTTTGTGGGGCGAAACCTGAGGCCGTGAATAGAAGGCTCATCAAAGGACTACATAGCTGATGAAGACTAGAGGCTCTACAAATACGAACCCTTACTAAGTGTTGCGGCAGAATAGAAGGTCTGGGAGCTATAAAAAGGAGAGATTCTGACCGCATCACTAATTCTGTTGCCCAAGGAGAAATGCTAGGCAATATGCAATTGTGATTTTTATTTGACCAAGTTTAGTCTTAACGCTTGCGTTTTTTCAGACTGATCTGCAATTGATCGTCTTAAAGAGAAAGTGAACCTTCCTGGCCTAGCAGGTCCTTTTCCTAAGTGATGTAATCAACCTGCTAATAGTTGGTGCTATGTTAGCATGGAGTGCAATAAGTTGGCAGGTGCAAGATTTAGAATGGGGAGAGGTGCTAAGAAAACGTAGTAAAGGTGCAATAAGGAGGTAGGTGCAAGAACCCAGTGCACAACTTGAATTCCAATTTGAAAAATCCGCCCTAAGAGACCAGAAAACTAACACTTCGGATCCACCCGAACTGAATCATGGGCCAAGCCATATCAACTTTTTGCCCACTCCCTCAATGCATTCACCATAGCACAAGTACAAGTTTTATGTACCGTGGGCATGCTTAGCACTAAAATTGACTCAGTACAGTACAAATACATGTTTCATGCACACAAATGACACCTATGAGATGATAGCGCTTCTTCCGGTGAAAGATGCAGTGTTCCTCGTTTCAGGAAAATAGGGTACATAAAGACGAGGAATACTGATTGGCTACTCCAATACTAGAACCAAATTTTAAAAAGAGTCGAAAGCATTTGAAATTGAATATATGAAGTCCAAGAAACCCGTGCCCTTGAGAAGACCTTTGCCAGTTAAAAGCTCAAAGTCTATCAACAATAAGAAACCAATTATGGCCACCTTCCCATTTAGCAATTCATTTTTGCCAGTGAAACCGAAGCCTTCAAAATCCTCGTCAACTACCATTTTAACCTACAAGAAATTGCTGAATCGTAAATTAATGATACAAATTTCAAATATCAACTTCTAGCATAAGGGAAGTAGCTAATAAAAATGAAATTAGTATTTTCTTTCTACTGCTTCCACAATAAATCTGAAGAAAGAATGGCAAAAAGCAATTTTTCAACTGATCTGTTAACACCTGACAGATATACGATATGGCAATTAGTTCAGATGTATAAACTACTAAGTTCAGAGTGGAACAAACCCAT
The DNA here is from genome assembly GCA_038050645.1 of Hedychium gardnerianum. Classification (NCBI taxonomy): domain Eukaryota; kingdom Viridiplantae; phylum Streptophyta; class Magnoliopsida; order Zingiberales; family Zingiberaceae; genus Hedychium; species Hedychium gardnerianum. The sequence goes on along the minus strand of JBBUKS010501550.1, from coordinate 9,844 downwards.
CTTGATTTAAGGGCCTCTGGGATAGACTGACTCATCAAAGCAGATATGTTCCAAATTTAGCTTATGTGAGGTAGAGTATGCTATCCTACTCAAGTAAGGTATCTCACTTCAAGTATCATGGATAAATGAAATGGGACGTTCACAACAAAGAGAGAAACATTGTTAAAGATCAGTTAAAAAGTACCTTGCGAAATACAGGCAATCAAGTCCTACTCAAAATACTCAACATAAATGATATGCAGTCAAATCTTTAGTTCAAAAAAAAGAAACGAAAGGTGAAAGATAATATTTAATGAACCAAACCATAGAACCTGCCCAAGTATTAATGGATGTTGCAATCAAACAAGTAAAAATATCATCAGGAACCATTCACTCTCATTTTAGAAAAGTAATACTCCCACTTTCACTTCTGGCACGGCCATCCCCTTTCTTCACCTCTTTTTAAGGCCAATTTCTCCAAAGGGGGGCACATAGTTCACTAGGCTCTTTTTCCAGAAAAGGACTTGAATATTTTAATTGAGACTCTCAAGAGGACACTGGTAAAGGACTTGAATATTATAATTGAGACTCTCAAAACGACACTTATAAATGATTTATTTATCCAAGATAACTTATTTTGAGCTATCAAGGTGTTTTAATCATTTTTATAACCTTGATAATCTTCCACTTGTCCACAGGATGAAATGATATTCTATTCCTATTCCTTAGATTCCTAAAAAATCATGTGTTTTCACCTCTACTGTAGAAGTAGTGCAAGGTTCTTTGCAAAAGCACCTCAGTTAGAAAACACTTTGATGACCTTACACTTCAAAAACCTAAAACAGGACCATGATTATGCTCTTTGGTCTTAGAAAGTGATATATGATTTTGTTTCTATGGTAGGAGTAATATACAATCACCAAGCTCTTTTTGCAAAAACACCTTAATATCATTGCACTCATATGATAAAATGAAAGCAGATATGAATTTTTAAGAATGTAAAGAGTAGCAATATGGTGTCATTTTATGTTTTGGACAAGTGTTGGGCCATCAAAGTGATTTTATAAACACACCTTGATGGTCCCTACATTGCTCATATAACAAAAATAAAAGTATATATGGGTTTTGTTGAATCTAAGAAGCAGAAATATAATCTCATTTTAATTTTAGACAAGTGCAAGGTCATCAAGGTATTTTTTGAAAAAACACCTTAATTATCCAAAGGTGCTTCTATGATAAAAATGAAAGCATATATGAATTCTTAAGAGTAACAATGGACTCAGTTTAGGTTTTTGGCAAAGGCAAGCAGATCAAGGTGTATTCAACTTGTCAATGTGTTTTTACAAAAGCACTTTCAACTACTCATATTGTCGAAATGAAAGCAGACATGAATGTTCAGTGTAAGGAGTAGAAGTATAATATCATTTTATTTTATTTACAAAAACCTGAGCTTAAAATAAGTCATTTTGGCAAAACAAACTGTATCAACATCTTCCTAAGAGTCTCAGTTATGTTTTTTTGTACAACCGAATAATTTAGAATGAAAAATGACGATGAAGGTGATTTTAGGAAGAAAAAACGCGTTATTGGTCCTTCTAAAACTGCTTTAACTGGAAATTAATTTTATTTTGTAATTTGTCTCCCAAATCCAATAGAATATTTATATGTCCAAAATGATAAATTCTAACCTTTAAAATAAATTAGAAAGAAAAATATTTTAATTCTTTGATATCAGAGTATTTTAGGTATGTGAAAAAGGGAGATGTGTGATCTGAAGAAAGATAAAATGTGGTGCACCATTTTGGAAGAAAACATAACACACATGCCCTTTTAACAAATTCCCAATGTTTTCTTAAATTTATTTTGAATACTTTCATTGCAAAAAAAAGGGCAGCCCGGTTCATGAAGCTCTCATCAATGCGGGATCCCGAGAAAGGGTCTATTGTACGCAGTCTCACTCTGCTTTGCAAGAGGTTGTTTCCAAAACTTGAACCCGTGATCTCTAGGTCACACGGCAACAACTTTCTTGTTGCGCCAAGGCTCCCCTTCGAATACTTTTATTGCAACTAAAATAAAAATGTTTTATTTAGTATTATGTTGAGTGATCTTGGCCCTTTTTGTATGTTCTTGGGGATGTTATTTAGGGTAAAGTTCAATCCTAAAATCTAAGTTAATAGTAACTTACTCATCTAATTTTATAAATTTTTTGTTAGCAACAATTTGCCATGTTAGATTAAACTATTATAATTTTCATACCACGAACTATTTGCCAGCCTTATGCCAATCAATAAAAACACTTAGGACAAACTTTCCATCAAAATCTCACGCATCAATTCCCTAAATTTTCAACAAACCCAACATCATCTAGCTCTGCAAGTGTTTTGGTTATTTGGATTGCCAAGGTTGAATGGTGCATGAGGATTAAGTAAGATCCTTGGTTTGAATATGGAGAATGTTGAGGTTCTTAAATAGTCATAACTTCCTTATCCATGGGATGCTTTTCAGGAAGTTAGAGGGAACTTAGAATTTGATAATTTTATATAAAACTGGTTCACAATTGATGTGATGACATGTCAATTTAGTTTATAGGTTGGTCGGTCATGGAACTCTGTACAATAGGGCATCTTTCTATGTTTTAAGCTTCATCGAGATGGTTAGTTCATCTCACCATTTTTTTAGGTTTAGATGTACAAAGATTTGCTAAGATGGTTGTAGTTGCCATAGTATATAAATACAAAGGTGAGTGCCTCTTTAATTTCTGAACTAATAGATGAGTTTCTTTATAAAATGCAAAGGTGTTAGCTCCTTTTGACAATAGGGTATATTCTTAGTTCGCCATCATACCAACTGATCTGGTACACAACTAGAAATTAGAAGCAGGAGAAGTGTTAAGAGATGAAGAGGAAATAGTTTGAGCAAAAAAAGTATCTTGTTTTCCAAGTCTCAGTAAATCTTCTTATAGTCTCCCTGCAATTTTTAGAGTTTCAAGTTTCAACTTTGAACAAGTCTTAAAACAAAAGCTTTGGAATCCAATGTCAATCTTTAAGTTTCCCATGCAACCTTTGGAAGTTAAGAGGCCTTTGTCTACTTTGTTTTCTGCATCTAAAATTTTTTCTCCTAAAGTCCATAGAGATAGATAGTTCTCCACCACAACTCCATTTTTTTCTCGTGTTAATACTTCACCTATTCTAGGGTCAGAGGATGAAAGAATGAAATCGGCAGATTAATAGTAATTCACTATCTGATAACATAAAGTTAACATGCTAGGCTATAGATTAGAGTGAGAAATCATCTTTGCAAGTCTCGTGTTAATACTTCACCTCTTCCACATTGACATCAGATGCTGTCACCCCAGGTTGAGCTCTGCCGCTGAAAACAATCTCAGCTGATCCCCCAGACCCTCCTCTCATGCTGATATAGATGTTCTGTCCATCTAGTTTGACAGGGTACACAAAAAGTTTCCTTAAAGCTGGTGTAAGAACCCTAAGAACTGGGTTTTTTGGATACCATTCCTTGATATCTCCAGTCTGAAGATCAAAAGTACTATCAGTAGTGGGGCAAATAATGCATCCATCCTGTGAAGAGAAAAGAAATTTATTAGGGAAGTGGAGAATTCAATATGCAAAATAACAATAATCTAAAGAGGTTCCCAAAGGACATCATTGATCACTGTCCAAGATTGCTGGAATACAAACATAAAAGTTAATGAGATAGTAACAAACCATGTACACTATCCAAGCCTACAGATGAAATGGCTTAAACAAGTAGTGTCAAGGATCTCTAAATCCACTACACCTAATGAGATTATGTGGCAATGGATGAGCCAATGCAAATTCATTATGAAGCTGGCCTACATGTTCCTTCTTTGTCATGTCAACAATGAGTTTGGCCTCCATGTCTCAACAGCAAAGAATTATACTATGAGGCATCCTCAATAACAGTAGTGTTTGATTTGGTGCTACTTGGTTTATTTAAAAGTAGACGGTATGTCTAATTGTAAATGGTTTTAATTGCAAGGGTAAATATAGGGAGTTAGTCTATCAAGGATGAAGATAAGAGAAATAGGTTTATCATTTGGGAGTAAGACCAAGTTTATTCGAGTCGAGAAAAGAGTTGTAAACACTCTCTATATAATCATATTATAGAAATAATATCAAGCAAATCAAATTAGAAACTATTCTTTCTTCTTTATAATCCTCTAAGAAGATGGTTCTCTTCTCACCACAAATCTAAGGAATTTTTTTCTCCTCTCTAAAGACGAACACTAGGCATCCTCATTCATAGCTGATGATGTCTCAACTCTCAAGTTAACTACTTCAAGTCATTCCATGAATGAGTAATCTCACCTCAAGCATCCTTATAATGGCTATTTTCAATTCTTCAAAGAGCTTCATCAAACTTATATTGCTGTGGCACATTTATAGACCACTAAAGAAACCCAACATCGAGAAGAGGAAACTCTACCTTGATTTTTTAGTGTAATGTCACTCTTCCCACCATCATCATTCTCTACCCTATTACATTAAAATATAAATAAAATTTAACATTGCTAAAATTTTGCATTGGTTGCACCACTCCCATTCACCCTTCTCTCACTTCATTATCTTATCTCTGGTCAATCTTCATTGGCACTCTCCTCCCTCCCCCTTTCAACCTACCACCCCTACATTAGTAATGGTGGCCTACAGACAATTAAATTATAAAAACATCAATTTTTATTATTAATGAAATGACTCTTTTATTTTCAATCTTATTTTTTTATATAATTGGTAGATTGTAATAGCCTATCTTAATAATAATACTACTTTAGTAATACGTCAACTAATACTATTATATATAATGATATTGAGACAAAATATTGGCTTTATGGTACAACTAGTACTTGTTAGGTATTTGATAGTTGACCTATGGGCAACTTGATGACTAAACAAGTATATAGATAGGATGATGGAAACAAACCCACTAGACGTGCTCACTATGAGGATCAATTTGATATATTACCTAGTGTTTTTTATGAGTCTTCTTACACAAGGTGTGTGCAATTGGTCCTTTGACTTGCAATTCCTATGGTCATCTCATAAGAAGAGCAACATATTTTGATACTAATAGGTTGGACCTTTAAAAAGGTTCGTATATACTTACTATAGGTATGATGCAAGCCACCTTATAGAGATGAGTGAGTATTCAATATAGAAAAGAGAAGTGTATGCTATTGGCAGAGTTGATCAGTGATCACTTTAAGAAATTAATTCATAGTGAAAGTCAAAGGTTCTCAAGTTGAACATTTTTCGAGTAGCTCGCAACTATATCAAAAAATTTAGGGCGTCTCCTATTAGGATAAACATTTATCCAAGTCCTAAAGGCATGTCGTAGTATAAATTGATAAGAGGATTAAATTGCATGACAACCATTGTTGTGGAAAGACTTTTGTGGAACTCCACCACTTCTACAATAATTAGTCATACTAATCAAAACTTGTGTACCTAAATCAATGAAGAGAGTCTTCATGCGGATTAAACAAGTTAATCAATTAGGTATGCTAACATTATTTATAAGAGCCTAGAGTCACATGCATAAGGTTCTAACTCTTGGCATAAGATACTTGTAGCTCTAGAAGAGTTTAAGTGGTTAATTAAGAATAATTATCCTAATTAGTTATCAAATAGTTAATAGTTAATTATGTTAATTAGAAGAGATTAAGAGTTAGCTTATTCAATTTAATCAAAGAACCTAATTGAAAAATTAAAAGTAAGTTTAAGCAATTAAAAATAAGGGGATCAAATTGAAATTAATTATGTTAATTTGGATAAGGATATAATTTTAAAAATTATTTTATAACAATTGAAAACATTTTAAAATGTTTACACTTTTTAAATTAAATAATTTTAATTAAAGTTATTGTTAAAATTAATTAGGAAGTTATTTCTAATTAATCAACCATTAAACAAACAATCAAGGGCAACAATCGAGATTAAAAGATGGTTTGCAACCATCTCTCTAAATATGAGATTAGGTGCGATTGACAACATGTTTAATAGCCTAGCAACGTCTTGACCTCTCCGCTCTTCTTCCCTCGAATGCAAGCACCTTCACACCATGTTGAGTTTGAGCCATGTGGGTAAAGTGAGGTTAGGCATTGTTCCTGCATGACTTCTACAAAGGTAATTTCTTCTTAGAAAGTACTTTTTATAGATCTCGACCTAAACAAAATACAATAATAATCAAATTATTAGCTAGGAAATATGTCAAACTAAATATACTCTACGAACGCTATTTTAGTTTCTAAATCAAACATGTCCAAACTATGTAACATCCTAAAAATTTAACAATTATCAACTTAAACACTTCCTTAACCTGCCCTCCTAAAGAGATCTTACAAAAATTAATCCTTAAAAATCAAAAAGTAAAGAAATATTTCCATTAATAAGTTGGTATAGATACAACACAGCCTAAAGAATGGACTGAACAACACTACGAAGATGTAACATGACATATTATAATTATTTTAAAAAAAACAGCAAATCATTGCAAAATACAAATTATTATCTTTAGAATGTTTGATTAACTAGATTTAGATCAAATAAAATATTATTAAAAATAAAATTCATGTTTAATATAACATTACATGATTTTTTTATCAACGCAAAATGACTCAATGCAGTTATGAGACAAATAATATAATGACAAAAATTACCAGCCTTACCACTAGAATCAGTTATGTAAGAATATTTAGAATAAATACCAGTTATGTAAGAATATTTAGAATAAATACCCTAGTGAGTCTACTTTTTCTATGTTGGTTCAAGATTAAATTCAACATTAGTAAAGATATCAATCTATTCATCTTATGTGCTTTCTACAACATACCATGTAATAACATCTATAACAATTCATTCTAGTCCTAATTATTTGGGGTTAGCTACATAAACCTTATGTCTCTATTGAACGAGATACAAGGTCATATTCAAATCTCTTAGTATAGGCTAGAAGTTAGAGTTTTTTAGTCTCCTAACATCTTCAGCTCTAAAGATTTGGCTTGTCTAAATTCAAAATACCAAACCTATTAGTTGTCCTAGAATATGCATCTTAACAGATTTTCTATCAAATAATAATATATTGTATTAATTGATGAATTTTATCTCATTTAAATTTTTGCATTTTAAATTATATTTTTTAAAATATTTAGATGAGGAATTAACTTAATCCAGACCAAATTAGGTTTTGGGCTTGAGCTAAAGTCAAGATTAATTTGGATAGAACTCATTACGTTGACAAGATGATTAAGGTTAATTTGGACTTGTTTTGGCAAGTTTAGAGTTGAACCAAATTTCCACATGGATAGTCCAATGTCGTGTTGGGTTAGGTTAGTGGAAATTTTGAATTGTTGGGGTTATATACATTTCCTCCCTTATTCTCTCTCCACGTAATCTTCTCACCCGATCCTCTGCCTTCTATTTGTACATGCTATGCCGATGCCACCACCTTTATCATCGTGCATCGTCGACCTCCAGCAACCCTCTCTCTCTTTCTCTCACTCACTCTCTTGGTTTTGTTGGGACTGAATGCAATGGATGGTTGATATGCTAAAAGGGGGATGTGAATAGCCTTTCTACCTGCGATGTTACAGCTTAAATAAGATATGCAACAGAATTAAGACAAAAAAGAAAAACCAATGCTAAGACACCGATGGACATGGTTCGGAACCCTCATTCTTACTCGGCCTATGATTCTTCAATGGATCACTCTCTCCCTGTTGGAAATTAAAATTGTATTAACTCATAAAAATCATATTGTACAACCCTACTTATAGACGATACCACATCTAGAAAATAAGGAAAGAGAACTTGTCAAATCTCCTTTAAAAAGAAAAAAAAAAAAGAAATATATATATAAGGAAGCTAGACTATTCTACAATACTTTACACTCCCCTCAAGCTAGGTTGTAAATGTTGATTAAGCCTAACTTGGACTTTAAATCTTCAAAGTTCTTCCTTGGTAGAGCCTTAGTGAGGATCTCTACTGTTTGAAGATTAGTTGGCAGATGCAGTAACTTGATTATTCCCTCTTCTATCTTTTCCTTTATGAAGTGACGATCAATCTCCACATGCTTCATTCTATCATGATGCACTAGGTTATTTGCAATATTGATAACTGACTGATTGTCACAGAACATCTACATAGGCCTTTCAATGGCGATCCTTAACTCCTTTAAGAGTCTTCGTAGCTACATCCCTTCACATATACCATGTGTTATTTCTCTAATTGCTTCTTGACACAATCGATTGTTTCTTGCTATGCCATGTAATTAAGTTTTCTCACACGTGTAGTGGTCAAAAGTTGATCTTCGATCTACTAATGATCCTGCTCAATTAGCATCATTGTATATGTTAATGCTTTTGTCTGTTGATTTCCTGAAATACAAGCTCTTTTCTGGTATTAATTTTAAATATCTCAAGATCCTAAAACTGCCGCCATATGCTCTTCACTGTATATGTTAATACTTTTATTGATTGATTTCCTGAAATACAAGCCCTTCCTTAGTGTTAGTTTTAAATGTCTTAAGATACTATAGACCGCCTCCATATGCTCTTCATTTGGATTTTTCATGAATTGATTCACCATACTAAGTAGCCAATGTCAGGTCTTGTGTGGAATAAGTATATGAGTTTGTCCACAAGTATTTAATATCTGCCTTTATCAACCGATGCACAATCCTCTTTGGTTCCTAGTTTGATTGTTGAGTCCATGAAATTGTTTGTTGACTTGCATCTGAGCATTAGTTTCTTTCAAAAGATCTAGAACATATTTTCATTAAGAAACTGAGCTTCCTGTGTTTGACCGAGTTATTTCCATTTCAAGAAAATACCTAAGGAATCCCAAATCTTTGATTTCAAATTCTTTAGCTAGTAGGCTCTTGAGTGTGTTTATCTACTGCATAAGATCTACTATAATAATGTCACCAAGTATACAGTAAGGATGGCAATTCTCCTTGAGATGAACATTTAATAAAAAGAGTGTGATACACCACACTATTTGATTACTCTAGTAAATCTCTCAAACCAAGCATAGGATTGTGTGAATCCTTTTGAAACAGGTCTCTTCTTCAAAGTGGTAGTTGAGTGATCTCCATGTTCCATTCTTCTTTAGTGCTCGGATCTCTTCTTCAAAAGCAACCTTCCATCTCGGTTTTGTGAGAGCTTCTTGTATGGATTTAGGAATTTGTGTTTGATCCAAACTTGCCATAAAAGTACTATACTTATAAGATAGCCATGATAAGACACAAAGTTATAGATTGGAGATTTTATGCATTCTCTATCACCCTTTCTTTTTGCAATGGATGATCACCATCTTTGGAAGACTCGGGATTAGAGTTACCTTGCTTTAAATCTCATGTCTGGTTCCAATTTTAGATTTGCTCAAGGAATACTTTGTGTTCTATCTCTTTTGGTTCTTTTTCCTTCTAAGATATGTGAAAAGGTCTTTACTATTTTCGGATTGATTTTATTGTTTTCGAATTGATTAGTGTCTAGGGAATAAAAACTAATAGTTGGAGAAGGGGAAGAGACTGGGAAAGAAGTATTTGGAAATTCAAGCATTTCTGCAGGTGAGTTATGGAACCATGGGTACATTTGAGTGAGTAGGGACAATTTTCATTTGGGTATTGAATGGATTTGATAGTGTGTGGGGAATATCTAGGTCGTCGATCTCCGTATTGATATCCCAAAACTGATATTCTTGTATAAAACTATTTTCCTCCTGAATGTTAGATTTAGGGTAATATGGCTGGTACATAGTTGTCAAAAGCGCGAGGCGCAAAAAAGCGCTCAGGTGTCTTGGGGCTTAAAGCGCAAAGCGCTAAGCGAAGC
>JBBUKS010501522.1:0-14267 GCA_038050645.1 Hedychium gardnerianum | reverse complement strand
TGGTTCTTGACTAGGCATTTTTTCAGTGTCTATTGGAGTCTTTTGAACTTCTTCAAGTTCAATCTTCCTCCCACTGGTTTCCTACAAGAGAAATTCTTTCTCTAGGAATATAGTATGCCTTGAAACAAACATCTTTTGTTTTAAGGGATGATATAATTAGTAACCTTTTGTTTCCTTAGGGTAACCATTAAATAGACAATTATTAGACTTAGCATCTAGTTTGTCTAATATAGTCCTCTTCACATAAGCAAGACAACCTCATATCTTCAAGTAAGATAGATGAGTTTTCTTACTATCCCATATCTCATATGGAGTAGTAGAGATTTCCTTTGTTGGGATTCTATTTAGCAAGTAAATAGCTGTCTCGAGTGCATAACCCCAAAATGATTTGGGAAGACTTGTACGATCCATCATTGACCTAACTATGTCCAACAAGTTTGATTTTGCTTTTCTAATACACCATTATGTTGTGGTGTATAAGGCGGAGTCAATTGAGACAATATTTCATTGTCCCTCAGATAATCTTGAAACTCTTGGCTTAAGTATTCACCACCTTGATCGGATCAAAGTATTTTAATACTTTTACCAAGTTATTTCTCTATTTTATTTCTGAATCTTTGAACTTTTCAAAGGCTTCAGACTTGTATTTCATCAAATATACATACCTAAATCGTGAGTGATCATCGATGAAGGTAATGAAGTAGCTATAACATCCTCGTGCATGAATTAACATTGGTCCACATATATCGGTATGTATAAGGACAAGCAACTCTCCTACTAGTTCACCCTTTCCAGAAAAAAGTAACTTTGTCATCTTGTCTTTTTAAGCATGAATCACATGTCTCAAATGAATCCAATTCAAATGATTCAAGAATTGTAAGCTTGTGTAATTCAGACATGCATTTCTTACTTATATGGGCAAGGCGGCAATGTCACGTGTAGAAAGCTAATTAATTATCTAATCGTCTACTATTCTTTTGTTCACTTATGTCATTACATATATGTGAGATACATCCGATATTCAATACTTAAGTGTTTAAAGAAATAGTATGAGATCCAATCTCGAAGATATATGAAGGAGATAGGGCATCAGATGTCTTTCTCTTCTTCATGGACTCAAGATAAATCTTGTTGTTTCTTCTCTAATGTCTCATCTTACCATAATGATAACATGGGCCCTTTGGAGCCAGTTCTTCTTTCTTGTCCTTGAGAACAATTCTCAAGTTTCGAAGTTAATCCAAGAAGTTCGGCCCAGTCAGTTTGTTTGTTTCCAAAATTGAGTGCAAATTCAAAGAAAATATTTTTATTCTAATAAACTAGAAATACACAATCGAGTATATATGAGAGAGTTGTTTTTACTATGTTAATGTAAACAATTTACATACACATATTTATCACACTTTTTATTGAATTCAAGAGTTGTTACTTTGAATTCGGGAGATTGTAGGTTTTCTCCAAGTAGGTTGATATCTACTATTGATAAGAACAACCTTGACATTGGACCAAAGAGTCATTCTTAGCTCTAGTGGTTGGTATCAAGTATACCGATTACATATCTCATATATGTAATTATCACATTATAGTATCAACTAATTGATATTCACATAAACATCGAGTTGTTAACACATTAACAAGTATACATCAAATGTATATCACTCAACTTCACCTCTGTCGACGTTGACCTTGTCGTTAGAACAATAAATCAACGCTTCAAGTTAAAACCAACCCATTAATCATGAGATCATATCTCAATGGTACGAATATATTTAATTTCAGGTTGAGCTTGACGTTAGTCTAACAACTCAAACAAAAAATCAAACTCGGGTTCTTACCATATTAACAAAAGGTGTAGGTTTTAATTTTTTCATAAGGGATTTATGTTTCATCTTCTTTTTCATGCAAATGTGCTACCTACATGACATTACACGTATGACATAAATGATGATATGACACATCGCATATATGACATAATTATATCTAATAATGGTATTATTACAAGAATTAAATAATGCATCTATATGGCATATAATATGACATGATCATGACATTAATGATATCATAGTTGTCATAATATAATTTGTAAATAAAATAAGATTAAAATCTGATTTTCATAAATCTAGATTCTTTTAATTAAATTAGGAAATAAATTTTTAAAATTTAATTACATATTTTACCAAGGAAACTATTCCCAATCAAGAAATCTAATTAATTAAGAAATAATTCCCTAATTTAAATTTCCTAACTAATTAGGAAATATATAATTAAATTTTTTTAATTAATTTAGAATCTTTCAAAGTTGGAATTTCTGGAATTATTTCAGAAACTTTTCAAAATTAAAATTTTGTAATAAATTAGAAAACTTTCCAAAAATAAAAATTTCCTAAAAATTTAGAATCTTTCCAAATTTAAAATTTTGAATTATTTACATAATATTTAGAATCCATGATCAAAAAAGTATTTAAATTATTTAGTTCATTATTAAACAAAACCAAGAGACCATAATATTAAACCAAACCAAACCAATTTGAACCCATCAAACCAAACCAATTTAGTTCATTATTAAACAAAAAAGTATCCATCACATCTTCAAAAGACGTGGCCCATCCGTGCTTCCATTTCGATAAATAACTTTCCATATTTGTCGCTCGTTTGGTCTAACCAAACTTTGTCTCTCTTGATTTGAGAATCCAATTCTCAAACTCGTTTTAAATTTTTCGGATAAACTCGTAGTGTATGTGACCTTATATGTTCCTGGTTATGTTGACCATCCATAATTAATTATTAATTATAGAATGATTATGAGTGACACCTAGTAGTACATCATGATCCCCAATTGACTAAAAAATCATAGGTTAATTCTAGAACTATTTTTGAACCTTTCAGCAACTACAATGAGCTATGCCTTATTCTTTTCACTCGTCTTATACCCACTTGGTTCAGGACATGGTCTATGTGTCAGTCCCTACTAGGCTGACTATGTCACACCTAACACAAGCTATACTTTCTTGTCCTGTGGATTCAAATTGCTCAAACATGTGTCCAAGAGTCTTGTACTCTTGACATGTAATGCTTTGGCTAAAGACTTCAAGTAATAATCTTGACAAGCGGCCATAGGGTATACATCTCCTTGTAAGGAGTGATGAATTCTTTATTGGCTATCTAATCACCTTCGGACACTTTGACTTATACCCAATCATTTCGGATTCACACCTCCTCAGAGATTCTTGCTTAAGATGTCAAAGTATAAATCTCCATGACTAAGATGACTTGAATACCTCGAGTCAAAGGAAATTGCACTTAAGTTGTAATGAGATCTTCATTGACATATCTATATATGTAGAGAACCATATGAAGTCTTATGGCAGGTCACTCCAATAAACTAGTTACTATTAACTAATATCCACTTTTAACTCTTGACATCCCAATGTCTCCAGTCAATGAGGAACAACTGCTTGGATAAATCAAGGAGTATAACACGTGTTAGTCTCACAGGATCAATGATGTCTGAACTCATCAATTCATCAACTAGGAAAAATTTCAATACATTCATAATTACACATGTAAAGATGCTTACTAGTTATGATCCAATCACAAGTTCTCTCATGCTATGAATTGTATTGCGGACATCTAGTAACTAAGTTTAAGATCCAATCATACACATAAAGAATGTGCACTCAAATAGTGAATCATTTATTTATTCAATAAATAATACATACCATAAGGCGATTACCTTAGGACACCTCTCAATTATAATATACTCTCACCTGAACTAATGCCAATTGCCATGATATCCAATACCATAAGCCTCTACATGATTCTCAAACTTATTTTGAGGTAGAGATTTTGTCAAAGGATCCGTTAGGTTCCTCTCGGTAGAAATTATCTTGATTTGTATTTCATTCTTACTTATGATCTTCCTGATCATATGATAGTGGTGAAACACATGTTTTGATCATTGATAAGACCTGAGTTCCTTGGTTGATTCAATAGCCTCATTATTGTCACAATAAACTGGTATTGCTTTAACAATGCTTGGAACCATATCCAAGTTCAACAACGAACTTCTCTATCTAAACCGCTTCCATTGCTTCTTCAGAAGCTGTAATGTATTCCTCTTCAGTGGTAGAACCCACAACAATTTCTTACTTGGAACCTTTCCAAACTTATTATGACTCCATTTAAGATAAATATATATCCAGACCTGAACTTGAAAATATCCTTGTCCGTTTGGAAACTGACATCAGTATACCCATGTATAATCATTTCACCCCCTCCATATACAAAGAACAAATCTTTAGTTCTTCTCAAGTACTAAATGATTGCCTTGACAACCACCCATCGATCCATTCCTGGATCCGATTGATATCTGCTCTCAGAGCGTATGATATTTCGGGTCTCGTACATAACATCTCATACATGATTGATCATATAGCTAATGCATATGTGATCTAACTCATGTGAATCCTCTCGTCTCATGTGCCCAGACATATAGACTTCAAAAGGTGAATCCATGTCTCATGGGAATATAACATTTCTAGGATTTTTCCATGCTAAACCGTTTTTACATGAGTTAGATCACATATGCATTAGGTTTTGAATACCTACGATTTATCGATGTATGTAGACTGTGAAAGACTAAACAACCTTTCTGATCTATCTCTATAGATCTTAATCGCAAGGATATAGGTTTCTTCTCTCATATCTTTTCATAGAGAATGGTTTGGACAACCAACTCTTAATTGATTGTAGAATGAGCACATCATTTTCTATAAGTAATATGTCATCAACATATATACTATTAGGAACATGACCGCACTTCCACTAACTTTCATGTACACATAGGGTTTATCTGGATTTTGTGAGAAATAAAACTTTTTGATTACTTCATCAAAATGAATATTCCAACTCTTGAATGCTTGCTTCAGTCCATATATGGACTGTTGAAGCTTGCATACTTTATTTTGTCAATAGATGTAAAATCATCGAGTTGTATCATATACACATCCTCGAACATGTTCCTTTTAAGGAAAATTATTTTTACATCCATTTTTCATATCTCATAATCGTAATGAGCTTCTATGACTAAGAGTATCTGAATAGATTTAAGCATAACCATTGGTGAGAATGTTTCATCATAGTTAATACCATGTTTCAATAATAGTCTTTCTCCTCCAATCTTGCTTTATAGGTAATCAAATTGCCATCTATGTCAGCTTTCTTCTTGAAAACCTACTTGCACCCAATAGGCATATTTCCTTCAGGTGAGTCCACCAAGTTCCAAACTTAGTTTTCGTACATGGAATCCATTTTTTGATTTCATAGTCTTCGACCATGAGTCCCTTTATGAACTTTTCAGAATTTCTTCATAACTAGTAGGTTCCTCATTCTCAATGAGTAACACGTCTCTCAATTCACTTATGAGAAATCTATATTTCTTAGGAATTGGACATATTCTACTAGTTATACGAAGAGGTGGTGTCAAATAGGTTCAACGATGGCTCGTCACTATGAGTAATCGATTATAGTTCTTGATTAGACATCTCTTCAGTGTCTATTGGAGTCTCTTGAACACCCTCAAGTTCAACCTTACTCCCACTGATTTCTTGCAAGAGAAACTCTTTCTCTAAGAATATAGCATGCCTTGAAACAAATATGTTATGTTCCAAGGAATGATAGAATTGGTAATCCTTTGTTTCCTTAGGGTAACCAATAAATAGACACTTATTAGATATAACATCTAACTTATCTAATATAGTCCTCTTCACATAAGAAGGACAACCCCATATTTTCAAATAAGATAGGTGAGGTTTTTACCAGTCCATATCTTATATGAAGTAATAGAGACTACCTTGGTCAAGACTCTGTTTAGCAAGTAAATAGTTGTCTTGAGTGCGTAACCCAAAAGACTTTGGGAAGATTTGCATGATTTATCATCGACCTAACCATGTCCAACAAGGTTCGATTTCACCTTTTTGATACACCATTAAGGCGAAGTCTATTGAGATAATATTCCATTGTCCCTCATATAATCTTGAAACACTTGGCTTAAGTATTCACCACTTCGATCAGATTGAAGTATTTTAATACTTTTACCAAGTTGTTTCTCTACTTCATTTTTGAATTCTTTGAACTTTTCAAAGGCTTCAGACTTATGTTTCATCAAATACACATACCCAAATTGTGAGTGATCATCGATGAAAGTAATGAAGTAGCTATAACCTCCTCGTGCATGAGTTGACATTGGTCCACATACATCGGTATGTATGAGGCCAAACAACTCTTCCACTCGTTCACCACTCTACCACATACATCGGTGTGAATGCCAGATTCGTCGCTAAATTTATGAATCAGATCCAAAATTTAGCGACGAATTCTTCACAGATTTAGTGATGAATTCATCCCAGATTTAGTAATGAATTGAAAATTCATCGCTAAATATAGTAATTGGGGCCGAACCAAATTTTAGTTTTTCAATGAATACAAAATTTGTCATAAAATTCGTCGCAAATTTACAATAATTTTTTCAACAATAATATTTTACCAACGTATTTCGCAACAAATGTTTTGTTGCTAATTTTGCGATGAATTTTATTTTTGTTGCTATTTTGCGACAAATTATTTTTTGTTGCTAATTTTGAAAAATTATTTTCATCGCTAAAGTTTGTCCTAAATCTATGTTTTTTTATAGTGTATGAAAATGGGGGAGAGAAAAAAAAGGGTTACATTTTAAATATTTTTTTATATTTTCAATTACATGTTTAAGAAAATTATAACTTTCAAAATTTATTTATGATTAAGAGGGGAGTTAAAATTGTAATTGATATATTCATATATGATTGCACTATTTTTTTGTCATACATTGAATATATAACTCATATTTATTCTTGATTATTTTTCTAACTTTAATTTAGTTTTCATACTATCAAAAAAGGAGAGATTATTGGTGTTGGGAGCATAACATTTAACTTAAGGTTTTGATGCATGACTAAGGTTAAAGATAGGTTTGTTGAAATCTAATGAATTAGTGTCAAGTGTGTAAGTGCAAGTAACTTGATCAGTGAAAAGTCCTAGTGAGTGATGCTAGGTAGCTAAAGTCTTGGTTGGGAACCAAGCAAAAAAAATTCTAGCTAGGAGCTAGGTAAATGAAAAGTCCTAGTGAGTAAAGCTAAGCAGCTAAAGCTTTAGTTGGGAACGAAGCAAGAAAATTCTTAGATGGGAGCTAGGTGAATGAAAAGTCCTAGTGAGTGAAGCTATGTAGAGAAGTCTTGGTTGGGAACCAACCAAGGAAATTCCTAGCCAGGAGTTAAGTGAATCAAGTCAAAGTAGATCAGAGGTCTGATATCTTGGTAAGACAAGTCCAAGAAGGTCAGAGGTCTGATATCTTTGCAAGACAAGTACAAGTGTGTGAAATTGACTGGGAGATGATTGCTTGGTAAATAAGTCCAAGAGAAATTAGCTAGGAGTTGATTGCTTGAAAACCCAAACTACATGGGTCAAATTCTAGTCAGGTAAAATGCAAGTAACTTTAAATCATATATCCTACTCATTATGCATAACAACTGCATGAAAGTGGTTCGATAGTTCTAGATAATTAAAAGAAGTTTGGGGCGACTAGCTAAT
Organism: Hedychium gardnerianum; assembly: GCA_038050645.1. Lineage (NCBI taxonomy): Eukaryota > Viridiplantae > Streptophyta > Magnoliopsida > Zingiberales > Zingiberaceae > Hedychium > Hedychium gardnerianum. Next base: position 6,647 of record JBBUKS010501522.1, on the reverse strand, counting down.
GATAACTCTCGATGAGTGAAGTCGAAGGGTCCAGGACAGTAGCTGGGTCGGGGCGACCAGAGAGTACAGGTGACTGGAGAGGTTTCCAGGCGACCGGGAAGGAAACGTTATCAGCAACCCGAGCGAGTCAAATCAAGATTAAATTTCACCCATCTCTAGAAGACCGAGGGGCGTCCAATCAATCGAGAAGCTTCGTTAAAGTTATCTTATGGATAAAAGTTGTAGACACATTAGCACCTATATAAGCGACTGAGAAGGCCCCAAGCGACCGGACGAGTACTATATAAAGGGTCTCGAGGCATAGCTTGAAGATATCGAATACACAACTCATTCAAGATCATCTCTTAGTCTCTTGTGCTCGTACTCTAGTCTTCTCTCATTTTCTGTGCTACGACACATTGTAACCTGCGCTTCATTTTTGATCGACAATACCTAGAGTAACATTTTCATTTTTTTTTTGTGTTTCCTTATTTATTACAATTTATGCTTAACTTTTTAATTTTTTTTGTAAGTTTTCTCCACCTAGGAGAAGTTAGAAATAAGAATCACATTTTATAATTACTATGCATGTCTATACTTCTGTTTTAGTTGGTCAACTGCTTGCATGCTTAATCTTAGTTGAATATTTTTACATGCTTACATTGGTCGATTGAATCAGTTTCTAAGTTATATTTATTTTCGTTGTGCTACTTTGATTGATTCAACTATTTTAGTTATTTTTACTTAAATATCTGCTTGTAAAATTTGTAACGCTATTCACCCCCCCCCCTTTAGAGTCGAGTTCGATCCTACAGTCCAAATAGGTCAATTGGATCGAATATTTGGCAGGTAAGTAAGGTAACTCTTAGAAAGGCCTTTCAGTTTGAAAGGCAGTGAGGTCGTGTTCCATTTGGAACAAAACCCTTAGGCGATGGACCAACTTAGAAACAAACTCAGAGTTCTAAGTTGAGATCAAACAATCTTCTAGTATTAGAATAAAACTTGCATATATATATATATAACTGTTTCTAACTCTATTTTGTAGGATTATCATTATTGTAGGATCGTAGGAGATAGGGGGTGAATCTCTATCATTTAAAAACTTTTTTTTCTTTAAAATAAAAATCAAAGTAGCAGCAGAATAAAAGTAAAAGCAAAACACACAGAGACATAATCTGTTTTACTTGGTTCGTAGTCTAGCGACTACTACTCCAAGGCCCGCGACCCTTGATCACTTTCAATGGGAAAAATAATATTTATCTTCTCTCCCAAAATCCTTTGGAGAAGAAGCAGTTTGGTACAAGTATAAGATGAGCAGTTATCCCTGGCTGGAAAGTTGTCAAAGTGCTAACTAGGAGATGACAAACCCCTCAAACAATGCTCACACACGACTCAGCTTGGCTAATCTTAAAATTCATAGAGAAGGAGAGCTGTGATGTAATACTGAAGGGAGGACCATACGTTATTAGTGGCTGCCCATTGTATATCAAAGCTATGACCCCATGTTTCACATTCGAATCAACGATCCATAACCAATTGCCCCTGTGGATGATGATTTTTGGGATGTCCATTGACTGTTGGTCTACCACTAGTTTGAGCAAGGTGACATCTTTGATTGGCAACCCATTGTACATGGATCGATTCATGAAGGCAAGAGAAAGGATCAACTTTGCTAGGGTTTTGGTTGAAGTTTACATTGCCCAAGATCTTCCCACAACAACACAAGTCACCTTACCCGATGGAAGGGAAATTGACCTTGAGATTAAATTTGAATCGATACTGAAGCTTTGCTCCAATTGCAGGTAGTTAGGGCACCTCCATGAACAGTGCCCTAAAGGAGCACCTAGGCCTCAGGAAACCAATCAGCAAACAGGACAGGTTGCCAATTCATAGTTGATTCTGTTTCAAAAATAGTAGTTGATTATGGAACTTCCATTTTAGAAACTGTGAAGCGTGCCATTTCAGAATTAAAAGCTATTGGCACCGATGGAAACTGAAATTTAGTTAAGGGGAAGTCCAAACAATCCTCCAGAGTATCACAAGATCAGATTTGGGACAACCAAGCTTTCAAACAAGCAAAAAGGATGATAAAAATAGAAAAGGGCTCTGATACGACTACTATTAACAGGGTTTTAGGATTCTCCATCTTAGGTATGGCAGCTCTTGGCACCATTAGAGATCATACTATATTAAAAAGAAAGGCAAACCAGGTTATAGGGTCATCACAAGGATAGACCCAGGCTAAACAAAAACACAAACAACCAACTGATAACTCAAAAGCAAGATATGGGAATGTGAATCCTGTTCATGGAGATTCTGGAATTGATGATGGATCAAGGAAGGAGAGTAGAGAATCAATGATACAACTTCAAGATAGCACACAAGTACCACCACTGAATGGCATAGTGACAGCAAAATCAGATTAGGTCACTAATTCAAGAGATCGACTCTCAAATTCAGTAGTTGTAGTTTTAGCTTCAGGATTGATTTTAGAACCACTTCAGAAATGTATCTCTCCATAGATCCTCTCAATTTGAGCTCAGCAACTGCAATATTGGCCTCAACATCCATCTAGGAACCTAGCCCATAGCTAAACGTCACAAGTTCAATGGCACAACCACCAGGAAACAACAGTTCAGTAAAAACTATTACGAAATCAAACCTCCACATAGTTTTTGTTCTAAAGATGAGAAAAGGACAAGGCAAAGAACCAAGCAAGGAAAAGGGATTCCAAAAACATATAACAAGAAGGGTAAGGGTAAGAACACCAATGAAGAAGAGGAAAGAAAAAGAAAGTGGCTTTTACCTGAGTACAAGAAGCACAAGGGTGTAAAGCTATTAAAAACTCAGTTTCAGGATAAGAAATAGAATCATCTAGGCCCTGAACTGGTGAAACAAATTTAGCAAGCTCGCAGGACATATCAGTATCCAATATGGGTACAAAGCCAAATTGCAAGCTAACTACCCAGTTGGGTATAGTTAATAGCACAGGTTCAGGAAGAGAATTCCAGTTTTCTACTTCAGAAATGATTTCGGATATGGGGATTAGCTCATTACCAGGAAACACTCTCAAAACCTCAATCCCTGATAAGATCTCAGAAAAAATGGAACTATTGATAAAGGAACTAATGTCACAGCTTTTAGAACATTAGAGCACCCTGCCTCAATCTTTGAACAACATACTGTTCCATTTTCAGTATCAACATTAGCAAATATTCTAGCTGTTGTTGATCAATGTCAAATTACAAGGCCATCCATAATCCTAATAGGACACTCAGCCACTGAGGATAAAACAGATTCAATTGATAACCATGGCATAGAGACCTACATAATAGGTCATGGAAATGAAAAGGAAACAGAAACTGATATCCTGGGGGAAACAGATGATTCAGGTGTTGACACAAACTCAGAACCCCAAATGGAAATGGAAACCTTCACATTTGAGGAAGAAGATAACTCTGAGAACATCTCCAAGGCCCCAATGGTGTCAAAAATAGATACAAATACTCAATCTCCATATACTGAAGCAAAAATAGCAGATGGGAATGAATCAGATTAGGCAAGGAGTACTAATACTTTAGAAACTGATTCAGATGGGGCTAGATTAGAATCTAATAGAGAAGCAGAAGGAAAACCAGCTATTGATTCGTCTGAAATCCAACACTACACCTCAGCTAAGTCTGCTAGGCACAGAAACAGAAAGCATTCATCAAATACTGAGACCAACAAAACCAATGAACATCTCATCATGAGAACTAGCCCAGTTATCAAACTAGGGCTAGAGTGCTTAGGGAAAAAGCACTAGCAGGAAACCCTAAAACCAGAAGCTCCCAGAAATCTTAGACCCACAAAATACAGTAGGCACCATTTCACATCTTAAAGAGGGGGAAATTATAGCTGAGCAGGGACTGTTACAAGGGGAAGCTGTCAAGGATGGAGGAATATAACCAACAAACCAGGTTAGAGAGGGAATCCATACTAGATCAAGCAAAAGTGTTCAAACATCTAGCTCTCCAATGGAAAATCTTGAAACACAGAATTTGCCAGAAAAATCAGATTCACAGAATTTTCAGACATTCATGGGGAAAACAATCATTGTGGGATTGGCAGCAACTAAGTGGCATCTTGAAGAGCAAGGAGAAGGGAAGACAAAGGGAGAAGACAAAGGGCAATAAGAAAGGAAGGAAAACACAACTAACATTTTTGTTAGGAGACTTTTGCCCTCTAAACACCCATGAAGATTGCCACATGGAACATCAGAGGCCTAAACAAGGGCCTCAAGCAAAAGGAGGTTATGGATCTCTTTTTGAAGCAAAAGTTAAGTGCCTTATGCATTTTGGAGTTCAAATTGACAGAGCAACAATATCAAAAATTGAAAACAACAAGATTCTAGTAGTGGACCCAGAACATCGGATCATTGCCAACTCCAGAAATAGAATGTTGTTAATATGAGACTCACATCTCATCACACTGGACATCATACTCTAGGATGATCAGTACATCCACACCATTATTCAAGACAATGTTACAGGGACATCTTATGAAGTAACCTTTATATATGGACAACTCACAATAACTAACAGATGGCACATGTGGACGGGACTACATCAGATTTCAAATGGCATGGTCCTACCTTGGCTTCTCGTTGGGGACTTTAATTCATACCTTTCACTAGCTGACAAACAAGGAGGGAATGATGTCACTTCATATGCCACTGCTGATTTTCATGATTTTGCACTCATGCCAGGAGTAGAGGACTTACACTCCACGGGAATGTAGTTCACATGGAAAAATGGGAGTATAACCTCCAAACTGGACAGGGCTATGGTGAACAAAGCATGGTTGGAACAGGACATGAGTAGTTTTGTAGAGTTCAGACCCCCAGGGGTTTTCTAAGACCATACAACATGTATAGTTTTCCATCCTGGAGCCCAAAATGAATCAAAATAAGCCTTTCAAGTTCTATAACATGTGGACAACACACCCAGACTTCAATCAACTTGTGTAGGACAACTGGGATCAGGATAGCACTCAGATCACAAACGAAGCAGCCCAGTACATGCTAAAATAGAAGCTCCTGTTGCTCAAAAGGCCTCTTAGGCAATTGAACCAAAAGAACTACCAGCATATATAGGAAAGAGCAAAGAGAACATGAATCTACCTAGAAGAAGTCCAAAAGAGGGTTTTGACTCAAGGATGTATGGATGAGGAGTACAAGGAGGCCAGGAAAGCAGCTGACCTGCTTAGCCAAGATGAGTACCTTTTCTTCCAACAAAGGGACAAAAATACCTATTTTAAGGAAGTTGACAGGAACACTCCTTTTTTCTATTCACTAGTAAACAGAAACAACAAAAGGAGGGAGATAGTAGCTTTGGAGAAAAGTAGTGGAGAAATCACAACAGACCCTGAGGAAGTGGTACAGGAATTCATGAGATATTTTTAGTCACAACTTGGGGTGTAGGTGGAGCGCTCCCAATTTCAGAGTGATTGCATGCTATTTGAGAGGTTCCTTTCAGTTGAGCAGCAAGCACAACTCATCAGAGCACCGACTGCAGAGGAAATCAAGGATGCTCTATTTGACATTGGGGACCTCAAGGCACCTAGCCCAGATGGATATAGCTCAATATTTTTCAAGAAGGCATGGGATACAGTCAAGCAGGAATTCACTGAGGTCGTTTTAGAGTTCTTTTCGAGTGATCAGCTACTCAAATCATGGAATCATACGCTGATTGCTCTAATCCCCAAAACGGCACATACAAGTAAAGTGCAAGACTACAGACCCATCGCCTGTTGCTCGATTTTCTACAAGGTCATCTCAAAACTCCTTGCAAGCAGATTGGCAAATGTGATAGATCAGCTACTACACCCAGCACAAATAGCTTTTGTCAAAGGCCACATTATCACAAACAACATCCACTTAGCTCAATAACTACTACAAAACTATACCGGGAAGTGGATATCTCCTAGATGCATCATGAAAGTGGATCTTTAGAAGGCTTTTGACTCAATGCATTGGGATTTTCTTCAGGATGTCCTCTTAGCATTATAGTTCCTTGCCATTTTTATCGCATGGATTAGAGAGTGTGTCACCACCACGACATTCTCTGTAGTGATAAATGATATTATACACGGGTTTTTCAGGGGTGGTAGAGGACTGCGGCAGGGGGATCCACTCTCCTCTTACCTCTTTGGGATATGCATGGAGTATCTTTCCCGTTCACTTGCACGACGTACTATCAAATCAAATTTTCACTTCCATCCCAAGTGCAAAGAGTTGAAGATATCGCACTTGGTATATGCAGATGACCTGATACTCTTATTCTGTGGAGATGTGTCATCAGTGACTCAGCTAGTGGATTACTTATCACAGTTCGCTCAGATAACTGACCTCACAGCCAATCTAGCTAAGTCCAACATCTACATGGCAGGGATAGATACCCTCACATGGGAACGACTCCTCAGTATCACAGGATTCCAGATGGGAGAGATGTCTTTTAGATACCTTGAGATCCCCATAGCATCTCAAAAATTGAAGATTTTATACTAAAGCACACTGCTGGACTCTCTTTCCAGGAGAGTCAACTCTTGGTCGAAGAGCACACTTTCATATGCAGGGAAAGCCCAGCTTATATCAACTATTCTTCAGGAGATAGAGTGTTACTGGATGT
>JBBUKS010501502.1:0-14267 GCA_038050645.1 Hedychium gardnerianum | reverse complement strand
ATTCACTAAACTCATGCAATGAGGTAAAAATTATGTTTGAGGACGTGGTTATGATCAAGAGATCAAAAGGGACACATAGAAACTGATTTCGTGTCATTCCGAGATCTCTAGGTCCATCAACCATTTTTTTTAAAAAAAATATTTTTTATTTTTAAAAAAAAATAATTTGCGACAAATTCCTCGGATTCGTCGCAAATTTTGTGACAGATTTGGGATGAATATTTCATTTTGTCGCTTGCAACGAATTTTACGACGAAAAATATTTTGTTGCTAATTTGTGATGAAATTATTTCGTTGCCAATTTCGTTGTTATTTTGCGACGAAAAGATCTTTTTGTCGCAAAATTTGTCACAATTTTACAACGAAAAAAATTTGTCGTAAAATTTTGTCCCTAAATTATTATTTTTTGTAGTGCTTTTGCAAGTTGAATAGAATTTCATTTGTAGAGAAGTATACTTACATCATGATCTTGCAATTTTCTCTTTTTCTTTTTTCCTTCACTACAAAACTTCATGGAAATATCCTAGCAAGGAGACAACTTCTCTCATTATTATTCCAAGACTAACCACAGTTGTACTTCAATTGCTCAATGCTTGTCCTAGTCATGCTTTGAAATTTATGAAAAGTGAGTGCCAACTCTCTTTAAAATGGCCCCTAACAATGTTGTGCCTAATTAATATGCTCTATCACTTTAATATATATTTATATGATGATGTGTTTTGTCTCATGGTTTTTTAAAGTGAGTTAATAAATAACATAACAGTCCTAAATCAAGGTTGCACTCAAGGAAGCAATTGAAAATATGCGTTAGAAAACAGTACTAGCTTTGATCAGCAAGACAATTATTGACATAGTTTAGATTTTAGGGATGATTCATGCCTTGCATATTTTGAATATTTGTAAAGTCAACTAGAAATAGTAGTAAGATAGCTATCCAAAATCAATTAACTCCCAAATTCGGAAGAGCGTATAGCTTGCACCTCCGCTGGTGGAATTTTGTGGGCTTTTCACGACTCAGTTTTGACAATATCAACATAATACTTCTTGGCCGTCAGCTGGTCTCCTTTCACCTCCCCCCACTTGGTCCTCCATCGAAAATTTAAGTTTTTGGTGGAAGGTGAAGACTCATGCGAGGCAGGTCTACCCAATTGTGACAAAAGGCGAAACGCTCGCCCCCATCGCCCCCGCCAGTCCGTCCCAGGACCAACACGGAGGAGGTAAATCACGGGGGCTAGTCTAGCCAGCCCGAACAGTGACTAGTGCATAAGGGGGAGGCAGGTCTACCCAAGATAACATTATAAGCGGAGAGAGCACTTACTATTATAAAAATAGTCCTTCGAGTTCTTACGAGGGATTCTAAGCCCAGAGAGATGGTCAGTCTGATTTGGCCGAGCGGTTGCATCTCATACCCAGTGAACCCATAGAGAGAAGTTGTCATAGGCTGGAACTCCCCTTGGTCGATCCGCATCTGCTCGAAGACTATCTGGAAGAGTATGTTCACGGAACTCGGGAGAGAATCCCCATCTGTGGGACCCCGGGAGATCATGCCAACTTTTTTTAGAGCGGTGTTGCTCTAGTTTTCCTCTTGGCAAGTCTGGGGTGGTGTCAAACCTTCGTCTGAAACAATTTGCTTGCTTGTTGCAGAGGGGGATTTTGCTCTCTGGTATTAGAAGGGTCTAATGTTATTGGTCTGCTTGGCTGATCTATAGTGAGGTGAGGCGATCGGTCCTGGTCCGTGGCTAAATGTAGCTCTCGAGCATACTGGTAGCAGTTTTGAGTGGAATGAGACTGGGACTTGTGATAGGAGCAGAAGACAGGCATGTGAATACACTGCAGGGGCGAGGCGAATGAGGTCCGAGCAGCTTCTACATGATGCACCACTTTCTCCTCATGAGGGGGAAGATTCAGCTACTGCTCTCTCCGCCGCATGGGCGGTGGAGGGGCATGGCACTCCGCTTGATAAGAAATAGGGGGAGCGCCGACCTCCTTCTGAGCGATCTGGGCCTCCTCTACATTGACATATTTTTTCGCTCAATCCAACAAATTGAAGAAGCCTTTGGGCGGCTTTCTCACCAAGGCACAGAAGAAATCCCTGTCAATGAGTCCCTGGGAGAAGACACTCACCAATATCTCGGTGGTGGCGGAGAGAACATCTTGAGCAATTTGGTTGAACCGCCGAATATACTACTACAACGTCTCCTTCGCTCCCTATTTGAGAGCGAACAAGCCGATTGTAGTCTTATGGTACCTCCGGCTGCTAGCAAAATAGTAGAGGAAGACGGTTCTAAGGTCCTTGAAACAAGAGATGGAATCAACTGGGAGCCGGTTGAACCATCTTTGTGCCGATCCCGAAAGTGTGGTTATGAAGATCCGACACTTGACACCATCAGTGTACTGGTGCAACAAGACGATATTTTCAAACCTGGCCAGATGATTTTCAGGATCGGTGTTTCCCCCATACTCTCCAACCTGCGTAGGTCGGAAGCGTCGGGGCAGCTTATCATCTAGGACTTGTAGGGAAAAGGGGGTCATTGGTCGATCGGACGACCGATCAGCAACGGGAACTTTGCCTTGCTTCGGGTCTCTTAGGGGTGTGTCTTCAGTGGAAGACGCCTGTGATAACTCAAGTCCCCCTGGCTCTGCCCTGGGCATCCTAAGCACAACTCTAAGGAATTTAGCCGTTGACAGTGAATTGCACCTTTGATCCGTGGTTTGGAGCCTTCCCTGGATGCAGCGGGCACTTTTGAAGGAGAAGGATTTGTTGATTGTTGTTTTTGCGCTAGTGCTTGTGCTTTGGCTGTCACCAGCAAGTCAAGGTCTTCCTGCGATAAAGTAACGGTCGTAAATCTCTCGGGATCGTCCATCTCACACTTCATATCAGGCTTGTGTTCCCACAGATGACGCCAAATTTGATCCCGTCTGAAATCGGTGAAGACTAGAGCGTCGGAGGTGGCTGGGAGGTTGACTTGAAGAAGACCTCAACTAGGACGCCAAATTTAATCCCGCCTGAAATCGGTGAAGACTAGAGTGTCGGCGAGGTGGCTGGGAGTTTGACTTGAAGAAGACCTCAACTGGGAGAACTTGCAACACCCGAAAGTACTAGGAGAAAGGAGCGTTAGTAGACAAGTCAAGGGGGTCCTAACACAGCCACTCCGACGCTCAAGTCAAATTCCGACAAGGGAAAAATGTAGTAGATGAACAGTAGAGCGTTTCCTGGAGTTTTTGTGATGAAAAAACATACCTGCACCTATGGGAGAGGGGACATTTATAACCTTTGTATTTTCTCGCATTTAATTTAAAGTTACGTCAAGGCATGAAAGCTATCTTTTCAAAGGAAGGTAGGATATCAGTGTCTTATCGGTTCAGTACAGTCTTTGTCCCCCATATCTTATTTTTATATATTAGCACTGTTGCACATATGCTTATATTGCCACGTATGTCACTGTCAAGACCGTGCGCTTTGATAAAACCCTACTTTTTAGGGTAATTGTATACAACACGAGGGCTGGAGGTTTTTCCGACGAGGGAATTAGTGGGGAACAGATCCGCGGGGTCGGATTTTACCGACCGTAGAAATTACTAGAGAACAGAGCCTCGGGCTCTCAGGGTTCGATTTTATCGATCGTAGGAATTAGTGGGAAATAGAGCCTGGGGGCAGATTTTACTGACCGTAGGAATTAGTAGGGCACCGAGCCTCGGGGTCGAGTTTTACCGACCGTATGAATTAGTAGAGAACAGAGCCCGGGTCGGGTTTTACCGATCGTAAGAATTCAGTAATAGAAACTATTCGTTTGACTACCAGTCCACGATTAACCTTAGTCTAATTAAGGCCGGGGACCTCCACATCCGTCAAAATATTGATCCTTTGACTCCACGTGGGCGTCATCTAAATCCACCGCATCAGGAGGTATTGGTTCTTCTTTGTTCTATTTCTTTAGCCACCTTCATGATGTTAACTGTCAACTAATTCTTACGTTTTTAATTCGTGTTGGGTTATTTATTTTTTGGGGAGATTCTATGGACAAGTTGATGGATTATCCTACATATTGTTCTGCTTAGAAATGTGAACCATGGAGCATTTGGGTCCCCTTTTTCAAGTAGGATCAAGAGATGGAAGTGAACAAAATGCCAAAAGAGAAAACTTGTAAGGATAACATTTTCATTTTAAGGTATACTAGATAAATAGGAGACCGTGACTTTATAAGAATCCAAGCCAAACAAATGGTCCACCAACATTACTTGAAGTAAAAAAGGATCCAATTATTTTTATTGAAAGAGATTCTGATTTGGAAAGTATTCCAGTTTTATTAGAAAAGATTTCCTATGAATCATAATTCCAATTCTCATATTTGCATTAAAATGAGAAGATTAGAGTTTGAATTTCATTTTGCTTATTAGGAATCATATGAAATGAATGTATTTGTTATCATATTGTTAAATTCTTTGAACTGATGATGGGAATCAGGGAAATTCTGGCACACAAATGTGACCAATTTTGATTGGATTTATAAGTCCTAAAAAAAGAGATAATAAAATTTCAATTTTCAGCCTTTTGTTTCCTCAAATAGGAATTAGTAAAATGTTTAAATTAGTAAAACTTTTTTTTTCGAATTTTATGGTTTCAAAAAAGTTGTTTGCTTCTTCTAACTGTGGTCTTCAATAGATTGGAATGCTTGTCATCTACGATTTCTAACAACCTGCTAGATCTTTTAATAGAATTTTCCTGATAAGTTAGGTGCTTTGTTTTTTAACTTCTGCTACAAGCTTCAGTAACAAATATTCATGATCATGTTAAAAAAGAAATGTTTTTCTATAAGCTTAACTCAGCTTCAATAGCAAACATTGATTATGCAATAAAAGGGAATACTTGTTGGACTTCATTTAGAATGTTGTATCAAAATTGAAAATCCTCTGTACTTCTTTTTACATAAACATTTTTGTCTTCTCATCATGGAGGCATTTTTGATTGTGTTGATAGTATAATCTCCTACGCTCTACATCCTTTAGGAATGAGATTCAAACTTTCTGTTGTTATAATTATGATGGAATCTAGTAGTTCTTTGAAGGCATTTGTATTAAATGAGAGTCTGATGAAAGTATTGATATTCTCAATTACATGGAAAAAGGTGAATTATGAACAATAGTTTAGATGGGTGTAGAATCAACTTGCAGAACCTGCTTAAAATTTGATATTTTAAAAGTTTTATTTGTACTTCTATTTAACTATACCTTTGGCATTATTGTTAGTGTTAAGTCCCTAGAGTTGAGTTGTGTGCTAAATGCTAACTTATCGAAGAGAGATAAATATATTGTTTTTTTTATCCAAGGTAATGATGCCTCAAGGAAGTATAAGAAAACCATGTTGCTTAGTGTTCTAAGTTCACAAAAAATATCATAACTATAATCACAATACAATTTAAATTTCTAACCGTACATATTATAAGTCATTTGCAAATCATTATATTTCAAGTCATACATATCACTATTTTTCTAGTGGCATAATTGGCATACTTAGGAACGCTTCCTTACTTGGTCTTAGCATGTGATAATCCTGTCAAAATAAATTATGTGGTTTGCACAACATAACTATGTGGTTTCATTTAAAGCTTGCTTGATCTTGTAAAAAAATTTGCCATACTTCATCTTTACTTAGTTCGAGAGCAACTGTTTGATATAGGTAGTACTAGGTAGTAGTGAATTAGTCAATGAACATTCCATCTTATATGTTGTTATTTCCTCTTTCCAATTATCCCTTGTGGTTCTTTGTTTATGGATAGCTCATTAATTCACATACTATTGTCTAATGTTCCCAGGTCTTCTAATCTCTCACATTGAGAGACAACAAACTTCTGCACCTTCAGTTATTGTGATTGGTGGAGGAATTTCAAGGATTGCAGCTGCTTGTCCATTGCATAATGCCTCGTTTAATGTGTTCTCTTTCCATCTATGATGCTGAAATTTCTATGTTTGCTTACATGTGAATTAAATTTTGTTCTTATTAAGAACATAATATCTGAACTTGTGGTCATTTTTCTTTTTTAGGTTATTCTATTAGAATCTCGTGATCGGTTTGGTGGGTGTTAGAATCTCGTGATCAGTTTGGTGGGCGGGTCCAATTGATATGGGACCATCATGGTCTTAATTATACATTGAAGTTACATTTTAATTATTGTATGTTAGTCAACAATGATGTATTATTGCTACAGTTTATCTTGCTGACATACAGTTAATTTTTCTTCTTACTCAGGTTACACGGTGTTTGTAATGAAAATTCTCTAGCACCATTAATTTGTTCTCTAGGATTAAAGCTATATCGTACTAGTGGTGACAACTCTGTTTTTTGGCATGTTAATTTTGGAGGTAATGTTCAGATGGTCTCTTTGTAACTTGAAAAAGTTTGGAGAACTTACTTTTTTAAATTAATTTTCTTTTGGATGAAGGAGCATGTGCTTTCTGGTGGTCATGGACTTATGGTGCAAGGCTATCAGCCTATTATACAAACACTTGCAAAGAACATTGATATTCGCTTGAATTATAGGTATGGTTTGGCATACTAAACTTCTAGGTGTAACTCTGAATATTCTAGGATTTGGCTTATGTTTGTCATCTCATCATGCTTCTTATAGTCATGCATAACTTTGACCTTTCACTGTAGAAATGCTCACATATTAACATTGTTTTCATGTGTATGCATTTTATGGTACCTAAACTTCCAAATTTGTGTCTTCTCTTGCTAAATTGAAACAATTTTTAGCATCTCTACGCATCACATTTTATTTGAAAGAATTAGTCAGTTGATTATGTGATATGCCTTCATTTATTATTTATTTTGGCTCAATTTTTATGAATTCATATGCATTGACCAATTCTCATATTCTGGATCAAGGTGACGAGGATTACTCAACGTAACATAGGATAATAGTTACAGTGCAGGATGGAAATACATTTATAGTGGATGTTGCTATTATCACTGTTCCTCTGAGTGTTCTCAAATCAAATCTTATAGAGTTTGAGCCTCGGCTTTCAGAGTGGAAACTCTCAGCAATTTCTGATCTTGGAGTTGGCATTGAAAATAAGGTTGCTCTTTGCTTTAACATTGTATTTTGGTCTAACATAGAAGTGTTAGGACTTGTGGCACAGACATCATATGCTCGTGGCTATTTCCTAAACCTTTACAAAGCTACAGGACATCCTGTTCTTGTCTACATGACTGCTGGAAGATTTGCGTATGATATTGAGAAACTTACGTTGAAGAAGCTGTTGAATTTGTGATGCTGCAGTTGAAGAAAATGATACCAGATGCAACAGAGCCGGTTTGTTTCTTTGTTTCCACCTTATGTCCCTCACTAATTTAATTCCGGAAACATCAAAACTGAAACTTAGTCTATATCTGATAGATTCAACATTTGGTTTCACGTTGGGGTACTGATCCGTATTCTCTTGGGGCCTATTCTTGTGATTTAGTTGGGAAACCAACCGATCTGTCATTTGTATGAGAGATTTCGTGGTCCCAATGACAATTTGTATTTTGCTAGTGAAGCAGCAAGCAATGATCACTCTCGATCTCTCTATGATGCTTACACATCTGGAATAGTAACTGCTGTCTAAGGTGTCTATCAGTGTAGCATGGTGTATCAGATCTCTTTCGACTTGTAATAAGGGAGGAATTTGTAGAAGCTATGGTTCCTCTCCAAATTTCTAGGATGTAAAACGATGTATCTCATACCTCCTTTTAGGATATCTTAGGATGTAGCAAGATGTACCTGAAGCTTATGCCTACAACTTTGTCACAACTTCTATGACATGATGGACAGAATGTCATCTATGTCATTAATTAGAACTTATTAAGTATTGGTATTTCATCTTTCTTTGTCTATTTCTTTTACCTGCCTTATTTCCTAGCAATGTTTGGGGTTGCATATTTTTTCTTTCTTCTGATTTTCCTACGATGACCATCCACTGGCATTTTCATCGTAACAAAACTACCATTCTTATGCTAAAAGGAAATGCCAAATACATTACAGGCTTGAGCATGTGTACAATCTTAGCATTTTTCAACCTGTATTCAAATGTTTGTCATGGTGTGCCATATGTTCATGTTTCTTTGGTTTGAGATTTTGTTTATCTGAGCAAGCATGTAGATGATAAAAGAAAAGAGTGAAAGAATTTAAGGAGGGAGGGAAAATTATGACTTCTTATCTCTACGATTATCTTTTCTTTCTCGAATTTCACGATGATGCATTATTGTGACATTTACGAAAGAGGTAACTCGAATATCTAAGAGGGTCATATTCGAACGCATATTCGAATGCCACTAAGGATTAAGGATGAATATTTTAGAGATTGATTTCTGAATGTATATAAGTTTTGATCCAAATTTACTCGGTAGATAAGTTAGGGGAGATGACTATTTACTTATAAAAGAGAAGAAAAAATAATGCATTATTAACTGTGCCTCTTCTTTTCACCAATGTTTGTTTGATCTCTATCACCTTTGCTATTGACCACACCAAACAACCATCTCTATGTCCTTACTCCCAACTTCTAACTTGTTTGAGGACTATTAGATCATAAGAAAAAAAATAATAAATCAGATAATATTGAATCTTGGACGAGTCTGATTTTATAAAAATTTCCCACTAGCTGTTTGTGAAGACCGGTCAAATCCGAGGAGTTGAAACTCTTGGATAATGATAGTAAGTGGAAATAGTGGGATCACGGTGAATGTAAAAATTATGAGGTTAGTGGGAGATCAAAATTTTACCCCTATAAATAACCACACATATATCGAAGGAAAATCTAGATAGGAAGAGAAGACAGATTTTCGGAAGAATTATTTTGGCAAGGAAGGAGAAGTCACCGTCGTATCAATTTCTAAGGAGCACGGTAAGTGGGCTTATTATGCAAATCTTGAGTTTTCGAAAGTGAGTTTTATTCTCTGAAAACTCTTTTGTTTCATTATTGTTATTACTGATTGCTAAATTATTATTGATTACTGAATTTTGGACACTAAATTGATCATGAGCTAAATGGTAGATATGCGTATTCTGAACATTACTGATTACTGAATTATTATTGATTACCGACCTCTCCTCTAGGAGGGATAATTCTAGAGGGTTGATATCAACTTAAGTCATGAGGAACATGATTTAATTTCAGTACCTACGTTAACATCTGTGTCGAGATTCTTGTTATTTTACTACTGTTTATCAAGAACTATAGTATTTTTGTTTTATCCCCTGCTTGCTGAGTAATTTCCAGATCACTCACCCCCTTACAATCCATTTCAGTTAGAGACGAAAATAGTGAGGATAGAGAGCAAGTCGAGTTCTGGGGATGGTGAACCGGCTCCAGTTATTGACAGGAAGACTAGAATTCTGCTGCAACCATGAACTCTTAATTTCGGTGAATGTAATTTAATTCGTTTGAATACTAAAAATAGTGTACTCTTTATATTGAAAATGTACAAACTGATTTTATATGGCAATTGTTATACTACTGAGGTTGGTTGTTTTCATTTTTTGGATTTGAAAGCAACACTAATGTCAGTCCCCGGTCGCGGAGCGTGACATAGGATAAATCAGGAAGCGCTCGTGGCGGGCTGTCTAGAAGCCTAGTATCTCGTGATTGCGCTCTCCATTTGAAAAAAATCTTTATACATACGCCTTAGTTTGGGATCAAACCGTGAATACATGAGTGATAACTTAACATTCTTTTACTGTATTATAATCTCAGGAGTCATTAGATCATAGGATACATTGTGCATAGTGGATGTCGAATGTAAGAGAGAAAGAGGGGGGTGAAGAATACTATGTTAGATGTAGGTTGGATGCAAGGGCACCAAAAGAAATAAATGAGAAAAGAATGAATCGAGTAATTTGATTTTTTTTTTCTCAATAAATTAACCTCAAATTAATGTCTGCATCGAATCCTCAAAACTTGTCGGACATTTTTTTTTATGTGTGTGAGTAAACAAGGAAAAGGAACGTAGTACATTCTCTCCCCTTTTGTGCCAATGAATTCACACAATTTTTCCATTTGTCGAATTTAGAAAAGTTTTAACTAAATGCAAGACTGAAAGCAACTAATCTATTTTATTCATAGACTATATATAATGACTCATCGTGAATGCAAAAGCAATGAGATTCAAACTTCCCTTTTATAAATATATGGAAAAGGAGTTTTGTATCATTTTAAAGAAATAGAACGAAGGGTAATATTTCCATATAGATAGAGAGCAAATAGTAATTTTCAATATATAATATAATTCAAATAATATATACTGAGGAAACAAATAAATAACTTACAATTTACAATATACCATCCAAAGCATTTATGAGGAAGCAAACACAAATAAGTAGCTTACATGTTACAATACACAATCCAAAACATTTATTTTAAATACAAACACATAATTTTTTTTTCCACAAAAGTCTAGCTTTAGACAAATAAAAACCCGATGCAAGCTTGCAAACACTAAAATCGTGGATAAATTATATACAGATAGAAGCAATGTGACACCAAATTAAAAACACCAATAGGATTTAGTGGAAATATATGCCTTGATCAAATTAAACCAATTTCAACAAGCGAGAAATAAAGAAATAAGTACATTTTATTTGTGATGATATTATAAAATCCACACTTAATTAGTTACTAACCTTGATCATAATGGAGGAAACAATTAGCCATGGAAGCTTAGTTGATCCTCTCCATAGAAAAAAAACAGTTGTACAGGTTTTTTTTTTTCCATAACAATATTGAAAGATATGCGATAAGCAATGGTAAGAAAATAGATGATCAGAGGACTTACAAGGGTGATGAAACTTTCAAACACATCCTTTATTTGGTATTTGTATGAGTCCTTACTGAGCAATAAGCGTGTTTCACGATCAATGCTATAAATAATAACTTTTGGAATTTGTTGAATGATGTGCCAATTTTGCTTCCCCTTACTGCAATTATCTAATAGCCGAAAATTGCAATCCATGTAAAATAGCTGCAAACTATGCAAAGTCGCATTAATCAGGCTTGATACCCACTGTGGAAGTTGTTGTATATATGAGGGGAAAATAACTTCCAATTTCTGCAACATGCCGACCATCTTCACATATTCCAAATTTGGACAGTTATTAATTTGCAAAAACCTTGTTGAAGGAAGGATGCTATTTTTCAGCTTTGAGCAGTGGATGAAAATACATTCTTGCAGATTAGGAAATAAATTGAGGTTCGTTGCATGAACATCCTCGTTAGCTTCCACAACATCCTGTGCCTCATGTTGTAGAATGCTAGATCTCAAGTTTTGGGAATGCAAGCGTTCTGCAGCCGAGGAATTCAGGCCCAGTATTTTTTATTGCTTCTCCTCCTTCAATGTGTAGGAGTTTAAGATTGGGTAGTTGGCCCAATGGAGGCAGCACTGTACATGATGGAAAATCGAAAAGAAACAAGGTTGTTAGATCAGCCAAAGAATCAAGCACAGAAGTTGACACCATCCACTCTGGAAACTGTCGGCCAGGGAAATTGTCAATGCGAAGAATTTCTAGGGTCGGTGGAGGACTGAGGTGGTTGCATATCCTCTCCACCTCAGTGCTTTGCTCCTCATTATTTTCATTATTATTCATTGTCCATACAAGATCCAATCTCCTACAGTGTTTGTTTCCTGTCGTTCTTGCCCTTTCCAATTTATCTATCAACAAATATCTTAGATCACACAAATATTGCAACTCGTCCAAGTCACAACCTTCACCCATCCTGGTCAATCTCCCAACTCCCTTTGGAACATGGGTGAGTGGAGTACCCTCAATTCGAAGGCACCTCAAATTGCTCAACCTTGTGATCCCCTTTGGAAGTTCATGCAGTGATTCACACCCCGAGAGACTCAAAGTTTGCAGGTTTACAACACACCCAATGGATTTAGGAAGTTTCGTAATCTTTGTTCGATCAAGATCCAAGTATTTTAGATGAAACAATTTCACAAGAGAATCTGGGAGGCTGTCTATGGATGCATCACACAAATCCAAGACTCTGAGACACTTTAAGCTTTCAAATACATGATCCTCGATCCACTTGATTTGGGAGCAATTAAAGAGGTGTAGGGCTCTTAAACACTTTTACTCTATTATCACATTGGGAAGAGATAACACATCACCTTGGTTTGAGATGGACAAATGACGAATCTTTGTCAAGGAATTTTGTACCTGTGCATTCAGCATCATTAATGATAAGCCCTTCCTCTTCCATCAGTTTTTTACCAAGAGATCATAAAACATCATGCATAACAAATGCTACACCATCTAGAATTCTAAAATCATTTTGCAAAAGGTTTCTTGCAATAAATTCTTTGTAGTAGTCGCTTGCGATATTTTCCAATAAATTATTTGATTTTTCAATCACAAACCCTTCGTCCACCCACAGTCGGATTATGTCCGATCGAAATGATATGCCATGGTAGAAAGCACAACTAAGAAAACATTGTTTGAGGTGACTGGGTAAATCCTCATAGCTCAAGTATAAAGCATTTGATACTTCATTTTCATTCTCTTTCATAAATCATAAATCACTTTCAACAATCTTTTTCCACTCCCTTTTAGTCCTTTCCTTGTGAAATAAAACACACGCCATCACTTTGATTGCCAGAGGACCATCACATTTTTTGACAATTTCCATACCAACTTCATTCAATTAAGAAATTATTACATCCTCCCCATCTTCAAAAACAATCTTTCTAATTAATTCTCAACCATTGCCTTGGTGCATTTTCTCAACATGGTGGACAAAATCAGCTCTCGAATCTCTTGTCATATTTTCATGCCTTGTGGTAAATAAGATAGTAGTCTTATAGAAACCTTTCAAAATGAGAATTCTGAGCAAATCTCTCCATACATTTGCACTCTATATATCATCCAACACAAGAAGCAAACTTTCTGAAAGATAAGGAGCAATTCTACTTTCAGCTTCTGCTCTACTTCGAACGCCATCATCATTTCCTCCTACACCTCCCAAAACTTGTTTGAGTAGCTTAATCTGAGAGTAATCCTTGGATACATGCAACCACACTCGTTTTGGAAACTGTTTTCTTACTATTTCATTGTTGAATATTTTTTGTGCTAGAGTGGTCTTGCCTATCCACCCATCCCAGAAAATCCAAACACGCTACACTTTTTTTTTTTTTTTTGCTTTGCTCTATCTTCAAAATTAAGTTTTGGGCTGCATCTACAATTTGTTTCCCTACCATATCTGTCGCCACATGTGTGGAAGAGGTAGGAGATGACATTTTTACTGTGTTATCTAGGAGGCCTTCATTTCTATGCGCTACTAAACTAGGTATAATTACATTACTAACCTCTTTGATTTCATCGAGTCTATCATTAACTCTTTCTATTTGATTCCAAATGTTTCTATGAAATTTAGAACCTTGAAAGTAAGATGAAAGCAAACTGATCGGAGAGCATACCCCTGAAGAAGCAGATGGTTGAGCTCCAAATAATCTTCCACCTTACCATACAAAGATCAAGTATGTCTTATGCATCATACATGATATCTTTTAATTCCTTCACCCAAATGTTGAAGTAACCAGCCAGATCCTGTTTCGGCCAGCCGCAGCGACTGAGATTTTTTTTCATCAACTTAACTTCTCTTCTTTAATCCCTTGTCGAAGCTGTCGGATTTAATCATCGTCGATTACCTAGGTTGGTGATTCTATGATTTCCTTTTTGATTTTGGTAATCGATCATTCATTCTTTTATAGCTTTGGAAAAGAATCGATTTTAATCAATGGAATTCCCTTGATGATTGAAGTTGAATTGGGATAATCTCATTAGGGTTGATTAATTAGCTTTTCTAGGTTAAGCAAATCTAGCCGATCCAATGACCAACTTTTAGAGATTTGTTGATAGGGAAATTTCTCCTTCAAAATTGCATTTCTAAAGTTCCCAGAGATGCAACGGAGTTAAAGATCCAATCGATCCAAGAATTTGACTGTCATAAAAGTTGTTTCCACTTAATCTAAATACTTCAAAAGTTTCAAATGAAACAATGAAGGAATGCATCTCACTTCTGTTGATAAATACCATATGATTTTATTATGTTGTATTCCACACTTAAGCAGGTTTCATTGTGAGGACAGATTGTTTAAAAATTGAGTTTGTAACCTTGTAAAGAAAGCATAAATACCATTTGTCCCTTAATGCCCAATACTTAAGGCAATGCAATGCTAGCCGCATTCTCCACAAGGTTTTTAGTATTCCATTCTAAAGGTGGCTATAGGG
>JBBUKS010501491.1:0-14270 GCA_038050645.1 Hedychium gardnerianum | reverse complement strand
ACTGAGCACGAAGAACTTCTACTTAGGTCATTCTCAAACAATTCTTGTATCATGCTCACCAATGAAACTATATGATAGGATTAACTTAACTCACTAGTGATTATGATACATCTTATTGCCACATGAATCTAGATTGTAGATTTTTTCTTGAGGATAAGCAAAGGTTTAAGTCTGGGGGTGTGATATGCGTATATTATATATGCTTTTAGACATTATTTATTGCATATCTACTTATATTTCGTTGATTATGATATACATTATCACACTCTATCTTATTATATTGTCATGTTTTTATTCCTTTAGTTCGGAGATTTGCTCTCTTTGTATTTTGATTGACAGGACACCATTTGGAGCAAAAATAGAGATAAATGGACTTTGGAGCAAGCTTGGAGAGCAAAACCGGCTAACAAGGTCATGCCTCTTCAAGGAATGGTTGTACCATTAAATGCCAAGCATGGTTGTGCCTCACAGGCACAGCCGTGCCACCTCAGTAAATCCATCCAGCTGAACTCTAGAACCTTCCATGATCAGGTCGTGCCTCCATAGGAGCCTTCAGCAGTAGGACCAGAAACTCCCACGTCCAGGTCGTGCCAAAAGGCATGACCGTGACTCCTTAATAGCTCCATCCAACAGAACTCTAGAACTTCCCACGTCCAGGTCATGCCAAAAGGTACGGTCGTGCCTCCACAAGAGCTTCAACAATAGATTTCTAGAGACTCCCACATCCAGGTCGTGCCAAAAGGCACGACCATGTCTTCTCCAAGCTTATACCCATGGTTAGGCCATGCCTTTTCCCTAGAACTCCCCATGGCATGACTGTGCCTCACAGGTACGACCGTGTGGTGAAAGAGGCACGAGTGTGGGTCTATAAAAAGGGGTCAAGATCCCATTTTTCAAGGGGAGGAAAGGTTTCCCCTTCAAGTGAACCTACGAGGTTCATTTCCTAGCCGATTTCAACGATCCGTCTACTTCCGGAGCAAGGATTTCATCCGAAGATGATGACAACGCCTTGATAAGCATTCCTTCTTCTCCACTCTTGTTTTAGATTGTAAGGATGCTATATTTCTTGTCTTCGATTTGTTTTCCCTTTGCTATAGAGTAGATCTCTTAGATTCTAGGATTTAAGGAGTAATTATGATGTGATGTTGATGTATACACTATGAATTTGTCAATTTCCTTATTCTATGAAGTGTTTATGATTTGTTTCATGTGTGTGATGATTTAGTTATGCTTGATTGAATGTGTGTGTGAAATGTATACATGTGGATGTGAAGGATTGTCACCATGTAGAGGAGATTGTTCTAGATTATATGACTGGGAGCCCTTAGTGACAGAGGATAGTCCTTTAACCGGATTTTCTAGAGTCATCGCTTTGAATTGGGGTCAATTCTCCATAAGAGATTAGCTAATTAGAGTTTAATGAGTTTTCACCATTTCAATGTTAGGAAGTGACTTGTGTAATATAGACTGTATGACTGGGGAGCTCTTGGTGACAGAGAGTAGTCCTTTAACTGAACTTTCTATGTTATCTCTTCTACTTAATAGCATTGAAAGGAAATAGTGTAAGCACTCTGGTGTAACATTCACAGGTTATTACCGGTAATTTGGTTGGAATCTCTATAAGATTATAAACATGGAGGTAAGGAGATGAATAATCCATAGAATCATTAACTAGCATCATGATGAAACCTAAGTTCTAGGATTGCCTTCCCAAAACCATCGTCTCTCTTAACAACCAACCTTTCTCATCTTGGACCTCTCAACCTCTCTCTATCTCTCTCCCAAGTTCTAGTTCACAAGCTTTCAACCAACTTTTAATTGTTTAGATAACTTATTTTGTGGACTCATTAGTGATCAATCAACAATCCCTAAGGATCGATATTTTATTACTTAACGATTTTATCGTGCACTTATGGTGAGACGAACACACACGCATCATACGCATACAAGGATACAACATGCTATACATGATCATGAAATAAAATTTTACTAAATTGAATTTACTCTAGGTATACTTGATGGATGACACGAAGCGGGAATGACATCAACCAGACAATGCTCTCAAAGCCTTGCCTCTATTCGTGTCCACACCAAGCAATCTTCAAGACGAGTTCCATCTTCGCGAACGTTACTAGCCTTGCGTGCGAAGATGAAGTTTGGTGCTCGGCGGCGTATGCAACCAGTCGTCACCAAACAAAGGGAGAGCCTGGCGAAAATAATCCGGAGACGACACCTAGAACCGATAGCAACCTTTGTTGTCCGGTCGGTGTGGGGTTACTGTCAGCGACCTCTTGGCCAACAGTAGGCGGATGGAGTCGGAAAAAGGGCCAGCAACACAACCACAGCCGATGGAGCACGTGGACAACAAGGGCAGTAACCCCTTGGTTGGTTGCGACGATTTTTGGCAAGGTCACAACCTCACTGGGTGGATGATGGTGGCCAAGAGGGCCAACGGCGGGGCTGCCGGTGTCAAGGTTGTCCCCTTTGTTTGGTCGGCGACTAAGAGAGAAGAGGGAGTGAGAATAAAACCTAACGATTATGTTTTAATCAAAGAGAGAGTTTTATTTTCTCTCCTCTCTAATCTTATTTACAGATTCCTTATCAGGTTAGAGGAGCAAGTCAAAAACCTATATCCATTAACCTGCAACCCATACCTTTAGCCTTAAGTTTAGTTCAAAACCAAACTAGGTTTGGTTCAAAACCAAAACTTTTTGGTTTAATAACCAAACCCCTTTTAATTAAAATCAAAACAATTTGGTTTATAATTAAACCAAAGAGGGTCCAACTTGTCTTCAAAAGACGTGGCTCATCCGCGCTTCCATTCCGATAAATATCTTTCCATATTTGCCTTTCATCTGATCCAATCAGACTTAGTCTCTTTCAATCTGAGAATCTAATTCTCAAACTCGTATTTATGTCTCTTGGATATACTCGTAGTCCGTGTGACCTAATAGATTCCCGATTTATGTTGGTCGTTCATAATTAACCATTAATTATGGATCAATTATGAGTGACACGTAGTAGTACATTATGATCCCCAATTAATTGAAAAATCAATGGTTGATCTCAGAACTTCTTCTGAACCCTTCAGCAGCTACAATGTGTCGTGTCTCATTCTTTTTACTCATCTTATACCCACTTGGTTCAGGACATGGTCTATGTGTCAGTCTCTACTAGGATGACTATGTCACACCTAGCCTAAGTAATATTTGCTCGTCCTATGAATTCAAATTACTCAGACATGTGTCCAAGAGTACCATACTCTTAACATGTGATGCTTTGACTAAAAACTTTTGAGTAATAATCTTGATAAGTGGTCATAGGGTATACAACTCCTTGTTAGGGGTGGTGAATCCTTTGTTGGCTATCCAAACACCTTCGAACACTTCGACTTATATCCAATCATCCTGGGTCCACATCTCCACGGAGATGCTTGCTTAAGATGTCAAAGTATAAGTCTCCATGACCAAGGTGATTTGAATACCTCAAGTCGAAGGAAACTTTCACTCGAACTGCAATGAGATCTTCACTGATATATCTGAATATGTAGAAAACTATATGAAGTCTTATAGCAGGTCACTCCAATGAATTAGTTACTATAACTAGCATCCACGTTTAACTCTCGACATCCCAATATCTCCAGCCAGTGAAAAACAACTGCTTGGATAAGCCAAGTAGTGTAACACGTGCTAATGTTCCAGAATCGATGATGTCCGATCTCATCAATTATCGACTAGGAAATCTTTTAATACATTCATAATTACACATGTAGAGATGTTTACTAGTTGTGATCCAATCACAAGTACTCTCATGCTATGAATTGTATTGCGAACGTTCAGTAAATGAGTTTAAGATCCAATCATACACATAAAGAATGCACACTCAAATGATGAATCTTTATTTATCCAATAAATAGGTACAAACCATAAGGCATAGCCTTATGACATCCCTCAAACATAACACTTATCCACCTGGATTAGTCGACTTAACCTCCCTGTTCAGTCGACTGAACCCCTCAGTCGACAACAACTTTGCTTTTTGAAAAAAAAATAAGCACAGAAATAATACAAATAATGATCCTGTAAAATAGAGTTAAAATAGATAATAATATGCATGAAGATAGACAGATAGAACTATCTTGATCTTGACTTGAAAACCTTCGTTGTTTCTTGAGTTGAATCAACGCTTAAAGTTTGTTTCGATTGGGACACAACCTCACTATTCTTCTTTTCATAAGAATCACTCCCTCCAAGAGCTTACCTTAACTCACCTGCCAAACATCTGATCTTCCAGACCTGTTTGGACTTTCTTTGCTACTTAGTGTCCGATTGATCTAATCCACTGAGACTTTCTTGCAACACTGAATTAACACAGTAGATACAAATAGTAACAGTGTTAGTAATATTCAAGATTTGCCGGTTCGGTTGACTGTTTGCAGTCGATCGAAAACCTTTCAGTCATACTTGTTTGGAGTTTACTCCTCAAAGATTTCTCATTACTTAGGGTTACCTATCCCTAGGGTTTTCCTCATGCCAAGCCTTCAGTCCTCCGGACCCGCTTAGACTTACTAGTCACTCAGTAGACTACTCACCCTTGCCTAACCTCCAATTAGGACTTTCCCTTGCCTAACCTCCAGTTAGGACTTTCACTTACCTAATCGCAGTTAAGATTTTATCTTACCTAACCTCCAATTAGGATTTTTTCTTGCTTAACCATAGTTAGGATTTTCTCTTGCCAAACTGCAGTTAGAATTTTTTCTTGCCTGCCTAACATCCAGTTAGGACTTTTCCTTTGTCTAATCTCCAATTAGGACTTTCTCTTTGCTAGTCATCTAGTCAACCTTGACCTGATTAGACTTCTCACATGACTAGGTCAACCTTGACCAGACTCTATTAAGCATATTGTCAAACAAACATCAAAATCCTGAAGGTCGATTGCACCAACACCATTGAGTTGCAATTTACTTCTGGAAAGAAGATGATCTTGATGAATGTACTACAAGTTCCCGACGTGAGGAAGAATATGATTTCTACAAATTTGTTATGCAAGAAGGGGTTGAAGGTTGTTATAGAGGCAGAGAACCTTATAATTTCTAAGAATGGTGTATTTATTGGACAAGGATATTCACGTGATGGAATGTTTAAACTAAGTATCAATAAAGATAATATTTCTGCTTATATGATTGAGTCTCCATTTAATTTATGGCATGCTCGATTATCTCATGTTAATTTTAATTCAATTAAATTTATGTCAAAGCATGGTTTAATTTCATATCCAATGGAAATTCTAGAAAATGTGAGATTTGCATATAAGCGAAAATGACTAGAAAACCTTTTCCTAGGAATGAAAGGACAACCGAATTGCTTGAACTAATACATTCTGATATATGTGAATTAAATGGTCACTTAACTAGAGGTGGAAAAAAATATTTCATTACTTTATAGATGATCATTCCAAATTTACACAAGTTTATGTAATGACAACCAAATATCAAGCATTTGATATGTTTAAAAACTATAAAGTCTTGGTTGAGAATCAATTGGAAAAGAAAATTAAGATCCTATGAAGTGATCGAGATGGTGAATATTTTCCAATTGAATTTTTGAATTTTTGTGAAGAGAATGACATAATCCATAAGACTAGTGCACCCTACACCCCACAATAGAATGGTTTGGCCAAAAGAAAAAAAAAATAGAACATTGGAAGATATGATCAATGCTATGTTTATGCATGCTAAATTACCAACAAATATATGGGGAGAGGCATTACTAACAGCTTGTCATGTACACAATCGAATTCCATCAAAGAAAACTAAATCTTTTCCATATGAAGTATGGAAAGGAAGGAAGCCAAAATCTAAGTTATTTGAAGGTGTGGGGATGTATAACTTATGATAGAGTTCTTGATCCTAAGATGACCAAGTTAGGACCTAGAGCTCTTAAAAGTGTTTTTGTGGGATGATACAGAGGTAAGAGAAGGGGTTCACGTGGCAGACCCTTAACTAGGTCAATATTGAAGCCACGTAGAACAGAGTCAGTATTTGGTCAAAGTAGGAGTCATGTGACCTACTCCAAGACTTGGTTAATTAGATATCCAAGTGTCAGCCAATCTGACATGTCGACTTCCAGAGGAGTCTTCCCAACAAACACCGACTTCCAGAAGAGTCTTCCCAACAAAGGCCGACTTCTAGAGGAGTCTTCCAAACGAAGGTCGACTTCCAGAGGAGTCTTCCCAACAAATACTAACTTCCATAGGAGAGTCTTCCCGAGTTGATCCAACTTCTCGATAGCTGACTACTGACTCTCCAACTTCTCGATTTCCCGACTTGTCGAGTTTTAACTTCTTGAGTCGCTGACTTCCCAACTTCCCGGGTGGCCTCAAAAATTCCTAGCATGAGAAGGAACATGGCAAGCAAACAGACATGGCACATGAAGGGGCATGGTGGTTATCAATACCCTTTAATGGAATGCACCCCTTAGACTTCTCTCCATGAAGAGCACATCTTGGACTTCTCTCCAAAAGGTACATCCCTTAGACTTCTCTCCTTATATAAGGTAAGGGGAGGGAGGCTCTAAGGGAGGGCGATGGATTACTATCTCATGTCATCTACTTTTACTCTATCATTTGATATGCTCTATGATGCTCTCTATGATCTCATATACTTTACTATATTACTATATTTATTTCTCCGCTTTATCTCTTTTGGAGCCCCATGATGATTTAGGCATCTAAGGGACCTCATCAGGGTAACTCCCGGTGAGCCCTATGATGTGTGTTACTCTCTTCGGGAATTGACCACGTCACGAACAGAAGGCTTGCCCAAAGCTGATCAGACTCGACGAAAGTCAATAATCTCCGATGTTCCATGGGATTTGACTCACCCCTCATTCTTGAGCCAGAACATTTTGGCGTCGTTTGTGAGAAATATTAGCTAAGGCATAGAGATGGGTGAAGAGCATGGAAGTCCAGGAGAAGCCGATGATTTTTCCCAAACCAGTCAATCAAAACATTATTAGTGTAAATCTGTCAATTTCTTGGTATTCCTTATTTTTCTTGAGAGTATATGCCATGAAGTTCCTTGGCTCTGAAATCGTTGTTTCATGGATAACTGACCAGCGACACCCTCCGTCGATCTCCATCGATGCTGCTGGTTGCATCTTCTGACCGACGACAACTGTTTGTTTTCCTTCTCTCTACTTAAATGGGATAGGTTGTTGGTATTATTTTCAAACAAAGAATAGCGGAATTTATTGTAGTTGTAGTTTGCAGGTTCTATATTATTATTTTTTGATGAAAGGTAAATATATATCATCAAAGATATGCACCAACATATATAAGAACCAAAAATTCCTACATATGTTATGTCTGACGAAATGTCAGATCTGTGTGGGGATCTATGGAGTACAGGTGCTCACATGAATACCATCACTCTCGTGTGTACCAACAGATCTCTCATCAAGTATACTCCGGTCGATAGCTCATCTTCCATACAAACCACGGGAGAGGAAGCATCGACCGGTCTCACCGTCATCATCATCCATCCTCATCATCCATCATGGGCGTCCATGGTATCAGCATCGGTGCCGTCGTCCAATGGTGTCCCCATGTCGAGCACCGTAACTCCATATCATCATCCATCATCATCATTTTGCAGGCTACCTAATCAAACATCATCACTATCTATCCTCCTCTCGCAGGCCGGCTCATCTGATGTGAGTGCTCGTGTCTCCACCTTGGTCCATCAGCACCATCACCATCTCCTGCACACTTTTAGCAAGTGACTAGCTATTAATGGATTTGCAATATCTTTACCGTGAGTCGTTTGCTGCGGACTAGATAGATCTTTCTGGTGGATCTATTCACCTTCATAGGCTTTTTAGCAAAGTCTCAGCTATAAATAGATTTGGGGTGTTTTTATCGCGAGCCGTTTGCTGCGGACTAGATAGATCTTTAAAGGTGGATCTATTCACCTATATCCTCACCTCCCTTATCATGACGTACATGCTCTCATGCTCAAGAGATGCACTCTCATATAACTCACTCAAGCTCCATGTGGCTCTGTGTCTCACATCCTCTAGAACAGGTGATGCTCCTCATATGTCAATGCCGATGAAGGTCTCGCTCAAAGGTGCCCTGCGAACTCCATGTATCTCAGATCTCCAAGGTAGGTAAGTTCGATGACATATCTCCAAAGGCTCCAAATCAGGTAACTCAGTAACTCCAAAATTTGTGATTTTTTTTTACTTGTACTGGCAGTGTGTCAGTCCCAAGTAGGGTCACAGTTCTATACAATATGTAACCATGGATGTAAATCCTCCAGACCCTTGGGTGGCATGCAAAATTGCCCAGAATGGGCTCCTATACTACTGGACTACATGCAGATGCAGGAGGATGGCTCCCAGAATCATGAAGGGGTCTGTTATGGGCCTATCTATATGCATGCACTCTATCAGCTCCAAAATGTATGATTGCAGTATGCAAGGTGGTGGTATCAAAATGCATCTCATATCATCATAATGCAATACACGCTCATAACACTCCCTAAAATGCCTAAAATGCACACTATCACTGTCCTAGCTAGTATATATGTGTGGTATGTGCAGCATATGCATGTAAATATAGATGACACAACAAATACAAAATGGGGCAGTAACCAAAAAATTGCATGCCCTAAGGGGTGTCATCCATGTCTGATTAGCTGATTTGAGTATACCTCCAGTGATCTGTAGACGTGAAAATGTACCTTCCTAAAGACTCGGTCTGCATCAAATCTAAGCTCCTCAAACATACTGTTGTTCTGTGCTATCCAAACATGGTGCACTAGTGACGACATGGCAAGGTGACGTGCTCTGATCATGGTGGAGCTATTGCGGTATTGTAGTCTGAAGGTCCGCAGCATACGCTTGTAAGTGGTCATCTATGGCCTCATCTGCAACCATGCTCGGGTCCTCCTCCATAGCTGGGCAATAGGTGCACATTTGAAAAATACATGGTCCAGTGTCTCTTCCTCCTGCCTGCAGAAGGTGCACCTCCTATCCTCTAGGTACTCCTGTTGGGCTCGTGTAGGGAAGCGTCCATGTGCTAGTAACCAAACGGTGAATGCATGACTCAGCTGAAGATACTTCTGCCAGACTATCTTCACCCATGGCTTCCTGTGCCTCGCATCTCTAAAGTGGTCATAAACCCTCTGGACACTCCCTTTCCTCTGACTAAACCACGTAGTAAGTGTTTGACCTGCGACCTCTGACTACCTATAGATGCCAGGATGCTATCTCTGATGTGTAGGAGCTTCTTGATGAGTGGGGAATCCTTGTATCTAACCTGCCATGTCCATATCCCCACATGTTGTAAGTACGCACCGTGCACCCAATGTATCCATAGTGTGTCTTGCTAGTCCTGCATCCTCCATAGAACCTTAGCTAGTAGAGCAAGGTTCCACGCCTTTAAGTCCCTCAAGCCAAGACCACCTTCTCGTTTGGGCTGACATAACTCCAACCATGCAATGGGGGGACTCTTGGTAGTCCACATGAAGGATCTGCAGATATTATATATGTGCTCTAAAACTCCACATGGGAGTGGCAGTATGGACATCTAGTAGCACTCGATGCCCTGAAGAACCAATGATATTAGCTGGGCTTTCCCAGCATAAGAGAGTATGTTCTTCGGCCATGAGTTAACTCTCCTGGTGAGAGCATCCAAAAGTGTGTTATAATCTGAGATCTTCAACTTCTGAGAGATTATGAAGATCCCTAGGTATCTGAAAGACATCTACCCCACTTGAAATCCCATAATAGTTAGGAGGCATTCCCGTGTGGGAGTATCTATCCCTACCATGTAGATGTTAGACTTAGTTAGGTTGGCTATGAGGCCAGTCATCTGAGCGAACTGTGATAAGCCATTGGCTAGCTGTGTGACTGAAGTCACATATCCACGGGACAAGAGTAATAGGTCATC
Organism: Hedychium gardnerianum; assembly: GCA_038050645.1. NCBI lineage: Eukaryota > Viridiplantae > Streptophyta > Magnoliopsida > Zingiberales > Zingiberaceae > Hedychium > Hedychium gardnerianum. The sequence continues at coordinate 4,316 of JBBUKS010501491.1, read as the reverse complement.
TGCATATACCAGGTGTGATATCCTCAACTGCTTACATTTGGGATGGAAGTGGAAATCGGACCTAATGGTGCTTCGTGTAAGGGAACGAGAGAGATACTCCATACATAACCCGAATAGATATGGGGAAAGGGGATCCCCCTAGCGTAGTCTTCTACCACCTCGAAAGAAGTCATGCATGATGTCATTTATCACTACAGAGAAAGTGATGGTCATAATGCACTCTCTGATCCATGCAATAAAAATGGTTGGGAACTGCAGTGCTGAGAGCACATCCTGAAAAAATCTCCAGTGTACTGAATCATAGGCCTTCTGAAGGTCCACTTTCACGATGCATCCAGGTGAGATTCGCTTTCTAGTATAACTACGCAGCAATTCTTGAGCTAAATGGACATTATCTGTGATGAGCCTGCCTCTGACAAAAGCTTTCTGTCCTGGGTGTAGTAGGTTGTCTGTGACATCTGCCAATCTGCCTACAAGGAGCTTCGAGATGACCTTATAGAACACCGTACAACAGGAAATGAGTTTGTAGTCCTAGACTTTGCTTGCATGTGTCGTCTTGGGTACTAGGTCAATCAGTGTGTGGTTTCATGATTTGAGCAGCTGACCACTTAAGAAGAACTCCAATACAGCCGAGGTGAATTCCTGCCTGACTGTGTCCCATGCCTGCTTGAAGAATTTTGAACTGTAGTCATCCAGGCCAGGTGCCTTAAGGTCTCCAATATCAAAAAGAGCTCCCTTGATTTCTTCTGGCGTGGGGAGACGAGTGAGGCTAGCCTACTGTGCATTTGTGTGGACCCTCCCAAACTGCATACATTCTCCTTGGAATATTGCTCGATCCATCTGAACCCCAAGCTGTGACTGAAAATGTCCCAGGAACTCTTGCACCACCTCTTTAGGATTCGATGTGACTTCCCCATTGTCTTTCTCAATAGCTACTATCTCCCGCCTTTTATTGTTCCTTTTCACTAGGGAGTGGAAAAAGGTAGTGCTCCTGTCGACTTCTTTGAAGTATGTATGCTTGACCCGTTGTTGATAGAATAGGTACTCAGCCTATGTAAGCAAATCAACAACTTTCCTGGCTTCCTTGTACTCCTCATCCTCATAACCCTGGGTCAGAACCCTTTGTTGGACCTCCTCTAGGCGGTTTTGTGCTCTTTTGGCCCTTTCCTGAATATGTTGGTAACTCTGATTGTTTAACTACCGTAGGGGTCTCTTGAGCAATAAAAGTTTCTGTTTCAGCATGTATTGGGTCGCACCATGTGTAATGCTTGCATTAGCCTGAGTCCAGTTTTCTTGCACCAGTTGGTTAAACTCGGGATGTGTCATTCAAATATTATAGAACTTGAAGGGCTTTGATTGTTGTCTTCTGGTCTCCAAGATAGAGAGTACACATGAAACATGATCTGAGAAAACCCCTGGGGGCTTGAAATATGCAAAACTACTCCTGTCATGTTCCAACCATATTTTGTTTACCATGGCCCAATCAAGTTTGGATACCACACGCCCGTTAGTCCATGTGAACTGAACACCAGTGGAGTGAAGGTCCTCTACTCCTGCCATGAGTGCAAAGTCCTGAAAGTCAGCTGTAGCATATGAGGTGACGTCTATCCTTCCTTGTCTATCAGCTAGTGAGAGGGGAGCATTAAAATCACCCATGAGGAGCCAAGACAAGTCCATGGTTTCAGCTATTTGGTGTATAGTGAGTTCCCCAAATACAAAGGTCACTGCATATAGGTCCCTGCAACGTTGTCCTGGATAATGGTATGGATAAACTGGTCTTCCCATTGCTTGATTTCTAGTGTGATGAGGTGAGGGTCCCATATCAAAACATCCTGCTTCTGGAGTTGGCCACCACTAGTTGGTGTTCAGACTCTCATTGTTGTAATCTTGTTGCTCTGAATTTTTGATATTGTTGCATTGTCAATTTGGTTTCCAAAATGCATAGGGCACTTAGCTTCTACTTCAGGAGGAGATCCGTGGTCTACTTCTGTTTGAGGCCTTTATTTAGGCCTCGGATATTCCATGTGCCTATCTTCATATTTGTTTAGGGGGCAGAAGCCTCCTAATGTATGTTTTGCTTTTCTCTTCTTGTTCCTTTGTGTTTCCTGTTGCCTGTCCACCTGTGGACTTATCCTCCCTGTTCTCTGCACCAACCCTTTCCTCATGCTCATCCTTGGCTCCATGATCAATAACTTGATACCAATTTGCAGCTGGGAGCCCCACTATGATAGGTTTTGTCATTTCCTCTTGTTGGTGGTCTTGGTTTTGGTCCCCTGCTTGCCAAACTGATTTATTCTGTTCATTCTTGGTGTGTTCATTCTTGGTGTGTTCATTCTTAGATGTTGCTGATCTGGTTGCCATAGTCCCTCTCCCCCGAGCTTTATTGTTGTGGTATTTGCTTGACTTGTGACCTTGTTGTTGTTTTGGAGGGGGTTCGACTGTTGAATTTGGTGTATCCTTGGGCAAGTCATGATCAACAGTGATCTCCCCTTCTTCCAGGTTTGATATAGCTGCAAAAGAATTCTGAATTGATGTTTTCTGATACTGATTTCCTTCATCTATTTTGTTGGTATATGTAAGGGCTGCCAGAGCTAGCTCTTTCCTCTTGAGTCTAGCTTTAGTTTGGACATTGTATGGACTACTCTCCTTAGCAGTAGTGACATTTGTTGTGCTTGAAAGCTTTGGTATCCCTGCATCTCTTTCTGGCATACCTATCTCAGCAAGGCCTACTCTCATTTCTAATTTCTTGGAGTTTCTACCCTGATCTTGTACCAGGTATCCACTGGTCAGTACTCCTTCTTTGATTACTGCAGTGGCTTCTCTCCTTCTAGCTCTAGCCCTGGTTTGGACCTTCCATCCACTACTTCCATCCTTTGGTTGTGACAGCTTCAATTCTGGCCTGGCCCTTTCTGTAGATTGGGCATTCTTTGTCTATGCTTGATGATAAGTAGATGTTAGAGTGTTGCCTCAGCTTGGTAACCTGCTAGGAATGGACCTCTATTGCTTCAATTTCATATTCAGTTTCAGTGTCTGTTTCAGTGGCTGAGCTCCCTGAACCTTTAGTTTCTGGTTCTGAATCAGTATCAGTACCTGACCCTGATTGATTACCTGAGCCATCTGATCCAGGTTCTGAACCAATAGCAGTATCTAACCCTTTGTAATCCTCTGCACCAAGTATTGGTTTTGGGTACTGCTGTTGGTCAACCTTCTGGATAGTATGCTTGACATAGTGACTATCAATCTGACCATGCAGTGTTGGAGTTGTAGCTGAGGTAGTGAAGCCAGCTGCCATTTGCATTGCATTGCCAGGCCCTGAGTTGAGACCAATGGCAGTTGTAGTTGTGAAACTTGAGGTTGAGTTTGTTGGTACAGTTCAGAGGTTTCTGATATGTGCTGGATAGTATCAGGAGCCATATCAGTGGGTGGTTTGGGAGGGGTTGTTGCTGCAGGAAGTTCCTCCTCTGAGTTGAATTCTCTAGCTGATTTGTTCTCTGTGTTTAATGTAGGGTTTTGGCATGATAGCCTACTTGGCCCATAGTCTAAACCCAATAAAACAGTAGCTTGTGATGAGACTGTTGCTGATGTAGCAGGGTTTGGAGGGCCTGGATTCCTAATCCTTTGGAGATGCTTGAAGTCTGCAGTAATGTAACTGGCCTTCTAGTGGTTGTCAGCATACTAATTGAGGCCTCTCCTTGGATAGCCACTGAACCTGGTATACAGCTAGGGGGTGCTGAATCAATAGCCATAACTGAGACTGCCATTCTGCTGTCTAAATCTGAGGCCTGTTTGATTCCTGGATTTTCCACCTTCCTAGGGGATGATCTGACCTTCCCTTGGCAAGAGCCAGCTGTTGGCCTTGGGTCTGAGATTACTGAAACCGGTTTAGGTCCATGCGCTGTTGTAGCAATTGCCAGTGCAAATTCTGGCACCACAGAAACAGAATCAGGTATTGTCAAGTCATGCCCTAGCTGCTGAAGAAGGTCAATGCCCTTAGCTAAGTCAGGTTCTGTGTCATTTCCTTTCCTTGAAGCAAAGCTTTGTTCCAGTATAGCTACTTTGTCAACTGCGGACTCAGAAGTTTCAGAGGTTGCATTGCTGAATCCTTTCCTTTTCCTGCACAGTGGGGTCAGATATGGGGTAACTGGATTGACATTAGATTTGTCCCTGTTGGTGTCATCTGAAATCAATTTTGTGACCTCCAACACAGTAGTTGAGACCAGGGATTGAAATATTGTGCCGTGCCGCCCGGCACGGCCGATTTTTACCGTTCTGCCACAGCACCGAAATCGGTACAATACGCGCGAGAGTTTCGTGCG
>JBBUKS010501481.1:0-14270 GCA_038050645.1 Hedychium gardnerianum | reverse complement strand
AGGACATTATTATACTTAGTCATTTGGCACCAATACAAAGTAAGTATAATAACCAAAACATGCCTTTATTAATACAAAAATATGATACAATGAGTCCTTTCGTCAACCATCACATGATTGGCTCTAGGGCTTCTACTAACAAGAATGTGTGTCAAAGTATGATAAAAATCCTATATGAAATACACACATCAATGGGTCCCGTGGGCAACATATAAGCATGCAAAGCAATAATAACCAAGTAAATAGTAACCATAACATCTAATAGTAAACTCTACAAGCTACAATATGGTCTGATTTCACTAATATATAGGCACGAGCCTAAATAATCGACACGGTTCTAGTAGGATACTCGATATACTATACTACAGTATGCTCTTACTAACGTATAAACACGAGCCTAAATAACTAACATCGTTCTGGTAGGATATTTGATATCTTACACTATGATGTGGTCTTACTAACGTATAGGCATGAGCCTCAATAACAACAAGGGGCTTAGTAGGATACTTGGTATCTTATACTACTATATGATCTTACCGTAGGCACAAGCCTAATAGACAGCAAGGCCTAGTCGAATCCTCTACATCTATACTACGATATTCTATCGTCAACATAAGGCATAAGTATATATGCAAAATAAATAGTAGGGATAACAATGTGACTGCATGAATATCAAATAAATTAAAAAAAGCTCAAGTAAATAAGTATCAAACTCAAGACGCAAATGAGTAGAGTCAAGATAAGCAAATAATACTACCCAATCAACATAAATAAAAAGGAAATTATGCACTAAGATCAAAATAACTAAAGAGGTCAAAGCAGGAACTACCCACCTCAAATTGTAGATCATTCTAACCTTCTTCAAGTTAAAGGTACGCCTCGAGATTGAATCCTACAAGTATAAAATACAAAGCAACTAAGTACTATCCTAGTAACTACAAATAATCTACATTGGTTAATTATTTAATTCCCTTTTTTGTAATTGTTTAAACTTCTTAAATGTGGTGTACCAAATTGTTATTTGATTGATTAAAGACTTATCAATCATGTAGTTCACTATGACTTAATTAAATCAATTTAATCTATTAATTCATTAGCCATTAGTTAATCACCTAATTAACCAATGAATTAAATCAACCAATTAATACTACAATTAATTAATTGATAAAAAAACTATTTAATCAATCTGTTAATTAAATCAAACCATAATTAGATCCGTTAATTAATCATTCCAATTTCTCAACTTATACCGAATTCAATTTAAAACCATTGATTAACTATTAAGTGATCACTTAATTCATCGGCTAATTAACTAATCTATTAATCCTTAACATTAAACTCCAGTAAATCAATTAACCTTAAATTATTATAAAATTAATTAACTAATCCTAAACAAATGATTCACACTAATCCCAATTCATTACTCATCTAATTACAACACATTTAATTAATAGATAAGTTTAATTAATCCAGGAGGTTGCAGCAACACACAATGGCGTCCAATACGACTTGTGGCGTCGACTTGGTGGTGGCACACGAGCAAGACGGTGAAGACACTGTTGGTTCGCGACGCGGTCGGCTAGGGTTCTACTTGGGTCCGACGTTGAGGAGGGAGGGAAAATGCTGCCGATATTGGCATGCTCGTGTGGATAGAGGAGCAATGCTGGCGACTGTTTGGCGAGATGAACAGTGAGGCGGGCACGCGACAATGGTGACATGAGCGCTCAAGGAGGTAGATCGAAGACTGTGCTGGTCGACCGTGAGAGGGGAGGCCGGCATCAACGAGGAGAGATGAAGGGTGGCATCGACGGTCAGGCTGCTACTGCAAATGAAATATATGGAATTAAGTGCAAGTAAAATTAGTCCAATTTGAATTGTCTTGGTCTTTACTTTTGTGTTTCTAATAAAATCTTAGGTCAGACCGACGCCTACTGTTCCCTCTCAGGAAATGCGTTCTCACCCACTCCTCTCAAGAGAGTTTACCTTTTTGCCAAACATTTGGTCCTTCGGACCTGTTTGGACTTTTACTCAGCATCCGATCTTGACCTCTGGGACTTCTCGCCAGACATCCGGTCTTCGACCCGTCTAGACTTCTGCCTGGTATCCTCGACCCCTTGGGCTTCCTGCCTAGTATCCTTGACCCCTTAGGACATTTTCCTGATGTCTTCGATCTGCCAAGTCTTCTACCCAGTCTACCTGACCAGGACTTGTTTGTCCAGTCCACTTGACAAGGACTTCTTTGCCTAGCCTCAACTAGGACTTTTATGCAAGATTGATCAACATCATTAGATAACAATTAACCTTAACTTTGAACCTTTGCCAACATTAAAACTAGCTTTGGTTATCTAGTGCTTCTTACACCAACAATAGGCAGTGTCGACCAATAGTCTTTAACATCAATTCTCTACACTCAAAAAATTTTCGTGCTGCTCCAAAAACTTGCTATGATGTCGAAACGTTGCTCTGACATCTACGCTCAACTCCGGATCATATGTATGTATCGATATAATTTATTTATTTGTATTCGTCTATTTTCGTGCTTTATTTATCAAGGGCAGATAAACGTGTTACCGGTCCCTATCTTTGTAAAGACGAATGTTCGTCTCTGAGTTTCTATTCGGAGAAGGAGATCTTTTAGTGGATTGCCCAACGAAAGCACTCAATGGGTGCGGACCTTGGACTAGCAGTCGTCGGGCTATAAACCAAGTAAAAAAAAAAGAAAAGTGTTAGCTGTGTTATTTACGTTTCCGCTGCGTATTCTTAACTCGAGTTCTCAAAAAAGTGAAAAAGCGAAATGCACTATTCATCCCCCCCTCTAGCACATTCTCTGATCCTACAATTAATATCACAGCGGAGTCGCTTTGAATTGGTACAACTACTGTTCGAGCAAAGATTTATGCCTTTTTTTTTGTTTTTTTGTCTATTCTCTTCTCACTTATATATTTTTCCGCACTACTAATCCAAGACCAAGTCTTGGTACATATTTTTTTGTGTCTCATTTTTCGTGCATGATTCCTTTTGCTCTAAATGACCCATCAAGAAGGCTACAGTACCGCCTAACCACCACTTTTCTCTAGCGAGGACTTCGGCTACTAGAAGGGGTGGATGGAATTCCACCTAAAGACCCAGGTAGAGATGTGGATTATGATCTAAACAGGATTCACATTCCCCACCAACAAAGAAGGTGTACCGCTCGACTGCGACAAATGGGACAACCCAACAAAGAGAAAAATCGAGGATGACACAAAACTGACTCAAACCCTCGAGTGCGGCCTAACCAAAGAAGCGTTAAACCGGGTCAGATCGTTCAAAAGCGCTAAGGACTTATGGGAGAAGCCGATCGAGCTTCATGAAGGAACTTATGACACTAAGGTATGTAAGAAAGATTTAATTTTAAATAAATTGTATAACATAAAAATGCAGGAAGGTGAGTCGGCAAACATGCCAGAATCCAAGATCTTCTCAACGGACTCCACTCGATCAGATGGAAAGTGGAGAACCACGACATTATAAGGTATATGCATACAAGGTTTCCAACGAGCTTCCTGGCATTACCGGTGCAAGCACAAGTAGCCAAGATCGAGTCCAAGCTCGAATCTGGATCTGAATATGAAGCTGAGTCCGAGAGAAGCCATGGATCCGTATTCATTTCCGAAGGTTCCAAAAATGAGGTAGATTCTCCTTTAGTTAGTAGATTGTATTCAATTATTTATGATATAACTCGGGATTTAGCTAAATCAAATGTTCGGGTCAAGTCACTCCAAAAGGAGGTAAAAATCCTTAAGGAGGAGACTAACCCAAGCTCTTTGACTAAGCCAGTTTAAAGTGGAACTTCAACTCAAGTCCAACAACTTGAGGAAGAAAATTTCACCTTGAAAATTCAAGTCAAAGAACTTGAAAAATCATTGGAACGGTTCACTGCAGGTTCCAAGTATCTTGATATGATACTTGGAAAATAAATGGTCATATACAATTGATCTAGACTAGGATACGAGGCTAAAACACGGTTTAAATCTTATTTGTCAATTTTAAATCAGAACGCTAGAAACCAAGTCCAAGCATGGTCCCTAAAACAAGCTTGATTAATCAAGTTGGACCAAACCAATATTGGATACCCAAGGGTCAAATTAATTACCTAGATAGACCTTATCAAGGTTATGACCCAGGGGAGCCAATAGAAAAATAATCTTTTCCTGAGATGCATGTTTGATTGATTTACTACTTTACCTTGCATACTTAGTTTATTTTTTCTTTATTTAGAATGGTTAAAAGGATTGATTAATTTTTACAACCTAGTATTGAAAAGGATTGGGATAATAGTAAGCTAAGGAAACTCTATTGAAAGCATGTTTAGGTTGAATCATATGTGTTCTACCTGGTGCAATCAACTTAGTGGATCTAGCTGAAGCTACCCTAGTTAGACATGAGCTAGTTAGACTAAAACTTAGTACTAAATTCTATGGGTTGATTATTTTGGTGAAGTTTTGTCTTGGACATGTGGTTACTTTAATGATATCCGTTGTGATTCACCATAGCCTGAAAACTTATGCTAAAAACACCAACTTGTAGAACCTAAAGCTAAGTTTGAATCTAATACAAAATCAAACAACCCTCTTTAAAATTCAAACAAATTATTAACCATCTCACCACAACAATAAGGTTCCCTTGTTTGAAAATCTAGAAATAGGTGAGATGTTAAGCTCAAAAATGTAGTTTGATTAATCTATAATTTAATTCAATTAAATCTTAATTAATCAAATTCACTTAATCTAATTAATTTAATTCAATTCAATTCAAACTTAATTAATCAAATTAATTTAATTTAATTTAATTCAATTAAAACTTAATTAATCAAATTCACTTAATCTAATTAATTCAATTCAATTAAAACTTAATTAATCAAAATCACTTAATCTAATTTAATTCAATTAAAACTTAATTAATCTAATTTAGTTAATTAATCTGATTAATTCAATTAATTTGAAATTTAATTTAATTAACTTAACAAATCTAATTAATCTAGTTAATCAAAACTTAATTAATTTGAAATTTACTTAAAATTTGAAATTAATTAATTAAATTTAACCTAATTAATCTAACTTAATTCAATTAAAATTAATCTACCTTAAATTAAGTTTATCTAATTAATCAAACTTAACTTAATTAAAACTTAATTTATTAACTTCATTTAATTAACTGCATTTAATCAATCTTAAATTTAACTAAACTTAACAATTAATCAAACTCTATCTCACAAAAAGTTACACATAGGAAGAACATGAATGATAATCTAGAATGGGTGAGATGGAACATAAGTTATATCAGTCAACCACTCTTAAAACTCCAAGTATAAGTTGGATCCAAATCAAATATCTTATGTGTGGGAACATAAAGATTTGGACCAATAGATGGATCTAGGATTTATTATTGCGTGTATTTAAAAAAAAAAACTTCATTAATTAAGTGCAAGCATTAAAATGTTATTTTTTTGTTTAAAAAATGCTTGAACAATTATGAGTGATTTTGAAAATTATTTCTCAATTTCAAAATATTTTTTTTAATTTCCTTTGAAAATTTATGTTTCAATTATAAAATATTTTTGAAAATCTCCCTAGAAATCTGTTTTTCAATTTCGAAATATTTCTGAAAATACCCTTAAAAGTCTATTCTTCAAAGTCAAAATAATTTTGGAAACAAAGTTTCTTTGAGTACTTGAAAAATATTGCATGAAAAACACTATATATTTTTGAAAACAAAATTCTAAGTGTTTACAAACTTGAAATATTTCTTCAAACTCTAAGTATTGTCAAATCTAACCTTGTTATAGTTTTTTTTTAAAAAAACTCCTGTATTTTTTGATATATGCCAAAGGAGAAGAGATAGGTTAAAAGTTAAGATAGGTTAAAAATATTTTTAACACTATATGGATTTTCAAAATATGCATGCTTTCAAAATCTTCACGGGGAGAGTTTTAAATTAAGGGGGAGCATATTTGAAAACTCGTTACTTTGAAAACAATTTAAAAATATTGTTAACACTTGAAAAATTCTTTTCTGTGTTAAGGTTGTTTCAAAATGCTATGTTTTACTTAACTTCAAACTAGGTTGTCATAAATCAAAAAGAGGGAGATTATTGGTGCTAGAAGCACTAGCTAATCAAACCTATATTTTGATATTAGAAAAGGTTCAAAGTTAAGGGTTTTATTGTGATCTAACAAAGGTACTAAGTGTGCAGGGAAGTCTTAGTTGAAGTGTTTCGCTACCGCAAGTGCATGATTACATCGTCAATAATAAAAATATTGATCTCACAAGGACTGTGGACTAAGCACTAGCTAAGTCTGCGAAGAAAGTTATCTATACTATCGAATGATGGTTGTAAGCTTGTGAACTAGAGAGAGAAAGAGAGAGAATTGCAAGTGACTTGGTGAAAGTGGTTTGGGAAGGAACTCTAGGACTATAGTTTCATTGCAATGCTAGATGATGCATTATGAATCATTCATTTCCTATCCTCTATATTCATGCTCTTATAGTGAGTCTAACTAAATTTTGGCACAACCCCGCGATGGATGCACCAGAGTATTTACCCTATTGACATTCAATGCTATTAGGTAGAAAAGGTAATGTAGAAAGTCCGGTAAAAGGGATACCCCCTATCACATGAGGGCCCTCAGTCATACAGTCTAAATTACACAAGTCACTTCATAACACGAAATTAAGGTAAACCCATTAATCCCTAATTAGATACTCCCTTGTAGAGAATTGACCATCATTTCAAGGCGAAGACTCTAGAATGTCCGGTTAAAGGGATACCCTTTGTCACAAAGGGCCCCCTGGTCATACGATCTTCCCTACATGATGATCAATCTTTCACATCCATTCAATAAAACATGCCATAATTCAATAAAAGTTCACACACACATTTCATCAAATAGGAACAAAGCATATGCATGTCATTGAAATAAGAAAGTGGCAAATCCATAGAGTTTATCATCATCATTACACTACAATTACTCCCTACATCTTAGAGTACAAAGATTTACTCTATAAACAAGGAAACTAAACCCAAAGATGTTAAAGAAAATATTCTACAACTCAAATCCAAAGAAAAGAGAAGAGAAAACTTAGCCGGTTGAAATCTGGGTCTTCGGGAGTGGTCTCTTAGCTTGGATGATGGACGGAGTGGAGGAATCGGCCTTGAATTGTCGATAAATAATAGGAATTCGGTGTCGAAATAAACCAAGTTGGTTCCCAAGAGGGGAAGACCCTTCTCCTCAAAAAGGGGGAAGAAGACCCCTTTTATAGTAGAGGGTACAACCCCTACTTTTTCAGTCGCATGGTCTTCTCTCCCAGACACAGTCATGGCGTGTAATGGCCTGGAGGAGAAGGCACGTTCAGGCCATGGGTTCTTCAGCAGATGAGGCAAAGTCATGACTCTCAGGAACGGCCGGGACATGTAAAACTATGTCTTTGGAACACGATCATGCCTCTAGGCATAGCCCTGGCATGAAGTTTGAGTTGCTCTTCGTGTTGAACATGATTGTGCCTCTCAGGCATGGCCCCGGTGTGGGTTTTCCTAGAGCAGAGACACGACTGTGTCTAAGGAGAGATGGTTGTGCAGTATGTTCTGGTTGGGCAACTGGTGCTCCTGGGAGACACGGTCATGTCTCAATGAGACATGGCCATGTCAACTGATAGACTGTTATTTGCTACTCCAATGTTCATTTTTGCTCCAAATGCATCTTGTTAATAAAAATAGAAAAAGAGTAGATCTCCGAACAATATAGAGTGAAAGCATGATAATATGATGAAATAGGGTGTAATAATATATATCATAATCAATGAATACAAGAAGATGTGCATCAAATAATGCATAAAAGTATATATAATCTATGCATATCATGAGGCTAGGCAAAGAAGTCCTAGTCAGTTGGACTGGGCAAAAGTCCTGATCGGTTAGACTAGGCAAAGAAGTCTTGGTCAAGTTGACTAGGCAAGGAAGTCCTAGTCGTGTGGACTGAGCAAAGAAGTCCTGGTCAAGGTGATCGAATAGAAGACTTGGCAGATCAAGAAGATCAGGCAGAAGTCCTAGGGGTCAGGGACACTAGGTGGGAAGCCCTAGGGGTCAAGGACACCAGGTAGAAGTCTAGACGAGTCAAGGACCGGACGTCTAGATAGAAGTCTTGAAGGTCAATATTGGATGCTAAGCAAAAGTTCAAACAAGTCTGGAGGACCGGATGTTTGACAATAGGTAAAATCTCCTAAGAGGAGTAGGTGAGGAAGCGTTCCCTGAGAGGGAACAATAGGCATCGATCTGATCTAGAGTTTCACTAAAAACTCAAAAGTCAAGACCAAGACAGTCCATGTTGGACTGATTTTATTGCACATTAATACTTTATATTTTGGTTTGTGTTAACTCTATGATGCAGGGGTGAATTATAAAATTGCTGATCCAGGCACCCTAAGTGGATCCAAGCACCTCAATAATATTGAGGCACCTTGAGTCTATATCAATGGCAAGATGAGGCAGCAGCCTCCGATTGGCCAACCCACGTCAACATCTCAAGCGTCTCAATAATATTGAGGCACCCTGAGTCCATATCAATGGCAGGATGAGGTGGCAGCCTCCGATTGGCCAACCCACGTCAACATCCAGGCGCCTCAAAGGGATTAAGGCACCTGGGTAAGGATAAAAGTTGTTGGATAAAACTTCGCTAAGAGCTCGCCACATCGGCACCTATTGAGGCATCTCAAAGGTATTGAGGCACTTGGATCGGCCTATATAGGTAGCTTCGACCAAAGGCTTCAAACAATAATTTTCTACGATCAAACGATGTACGCGCTGGTCCAAAATTCTGCCACGATGCCAAAACGTTGCTCCAATATTAACGCTTAACTTCGAAACTAAGTGTGTCAGTAAAAGTTTATTTAACTATACTCGTCTTTCTGTAGGTAAGTTTTGTGGGTCGATAAACGTGTTACCATTCCTACCTTTTGTAAAGATGAGTCTCCGTCTCTGAATTTCTATTCGGAGAAGAAGACATTTTAGTGGATTGCCCAATGAAAGCACTCAACAGGTGTGGGCCTTGGACTAGCAGTCGTCGAGCTGTGAACCAAGTTAAAATAAAGTGTTAGCTTTGTTTCTATTTATGTTTCTTTATTTCCGCTGCATATACTCAAACTTTATGAAAAATATGAAAAAGCGACGAGCTATTCACCCTCTCCCCCTCTAGCGATTTTTCGATCCTATGTGAGATGTTTGCTGCATATATCTATAGGTGCGTGTAATCTATGGTAGGGCCTGGGCTTAGTCCATTTAGCATGAATAAAATGATATATGAATCAAGATAAGATATTATAATAACATTAATTCTAAAATCATACTTGAAAATATGTAAGCATGGTTTGAAATAATTCTAGTCTAATAGTTAAAGGATAGCTCCTCCTAAGTTGGTGCTCTAACCGATTTCAATCTTGCAATTGAGTTGACATAGCAAACATTAGCATTAATCACAGGTATGTGTTGTTTAGATACCCAATAGCATTTATTTTTCTAATTGATTAGCCAAGCATGACTTAGGAACCCAAGCAAGTCTATTTTTTTGCATGTCTTTTAACTAAGGTAAGATAGGAAACATTATTTTGATTTGAACTAAATCAAGTCCAGTCTTGTTATATGCATATCGTCTATATCCAAGCATCATACCTAAATATTTAGGCCTAGATGTGAAATTACTTGACTATAATTTACTGACTTGATTTTTTAAATAAGAATTCTCTTCCTCAAGCTTTTACACCTGAGTTAAGGTTCTGATTTGACTAACCTGAGTCAATAAGTATGAGTTAGATTTTTTTTCCCTTAAGGTCTTTGACTTCCTTAAGTAAAATCTTAACTTTAGACTTATTTTTAGCAGAGTTTTAGTCAGATAAGAAATAATAGCATATAATTTTTCAACTAAAGGATTTACTACCTCGTCAGCTGACTCATCTGAGTTGCTGACTTGACTTGAATCTGATGTTCAGTTGTAGTCAGACTTTGACTCTAAACTTGAAGCTTCTTGATGTGGTCTGAGTCTGATTTAGATTTTGATGATGACCCATCCTAGATTGCTTTTAGTGCCTTTTTCTTCTTCTTTCTCTTTTCCAATTCCCTTTCTCTCTCTTTTAGAAGTGGACAGTGGTTTTGAAGTGTCCTTTCTTGCTGCGTTCAAAGCATCATACGTTGGCTAGATCTTTGTTCGAGATTTCTTTCTTTATGAATCTTCAAGTGAATTTCTTTTATTGGATCATCCTTTTAACTAGATGTGCTACTTTGGAGGATAGATTATCTTTGTCAATTGTTGATTAAGACTCATATTCTGATTCGGTCTCTTCTTTAGATTTGTATTTTGTCTTAGATTTTCCTACAATTAAAGTTATACCCTTCTCTTTCTGATCAAGGTTAGTCTGCTCATATAGTTCTAAATCACAAAAGAATTCATCTAATTTAATGACAGAAAGATCATTAGATACTTTGTAAGCATCAACCATTGATGCCCACAAGTTTATCCTCAAAATGCATTAAGTGCGTACCTGATCAAGTCACAATTATTGACTTGTTCGTTGATTTAATGTCATTCAAGATTTTTTTAAAATGGTTGTGTAGCTAACTTACTATTTCATCCTATTTCATTTGAATGTTTTGGAGTTGGCTTAATAGTAAGGCCTTTTTAGTAGTTCGTGAGTCAGCTGAGCCTTCATGTAGTTCAATAAATTTTTCCTAGAGTTGTCTAGCACTGCTAAAAGGGTCGACTTTGGTCAGTTGTTAATGTGTTAGCCCACACTTCATGTAATTGTGGCTCTAGCATTGGCTTGAGCATCTCTTTTATTTTCATTTGTCTAGTTTCAGTAAGGGACTGACTATCCATTATCATTCATAGGTAGTTCAAAGCCTTCCTTCACTATTAGATAGTTTTCTATCTCATTCATAAGATAGTATTTCATCATGTTTTTCCAATAGGCAAAATTATTGTCATTGAAAAGCGATGGGCGGGTTGTGCTGAAACCTTCTTACAAAGACATTTCTGAAACAGATATTTTGTTCAAGTTGTATTAAAGTCTAGGATAGGATATGAGTTTGGTTTGGGTTTGGTTTGGTTGTAGTTAGGGTTGGATTTTAGTTCAGGCTAGGCTCAGATTATTAATTAATTTGTTTGTTTATCCCGACTCAGAGTACAAATTTCGCCCTGTGTTAGATTGAGGTTTTGCTTTGGGTTAATTAAGCAGGAGTTTCCTAAATTAACTTCCAAGTAGTGGCGAGGCAGGGGTCTTCTTGATTATCGAAGCAATGACCACTTCCTAAGACAAAGCTAACTTAAAAATCTAGAGTTCAACCAACTTTAATACAGTGTCTTAGTTTAACTGGTTTAGAGTGAGGTGAGATAACTTCTACTAGTTTCACTTGATTAGATGCACCAACTAGGATAATCCAACCTAGACATGCACTTCACCAAGCTTTCCTAGTTTCTTTTAGCTCAACTCACTCTAATACCAAATTGTAGGATCGAACTCGATGCTAGAGGTGGTGAATAGCGTTATGAATTTTACAAGTAGATATTTAAATAAAAATAACTAAAATAGTTCAATCAATCAAAGTAGCACAACAAAAATAAATATAACTTAGAAATTGATTTAATGAAATATAGCTAGACCAATGTAAGCATGCAAAAAGATTCAACTAAAATTAAGTATGCAAACAATTGACCAAACAAAACAGAAGTATAGACACACACAATAATTATAAAATATGATTCTTATTTCTAATTTCTTCTAAGTGAAGAAATCTTATAGAAAAAGAATCCAAAAAGTTTAGCACAAATTACAATAAATAAGGCAACACAAAAATAAAGGAAAATATTACTCTAGGTGATGCCGATGGAAAATGAAGTGCGGGTTGCAACGTGTCGCAGCACAAAAAGCGAGAGAGAACTAGAGCACGAGCAAGGAAGCTTAAGAGAAGTCGTGAATGAGTTTTGATGAGTTGCTTTCAATCTCTACCTCGAAACCCTTTTTATAGTACTCGTCCGGTCGCTTAGAGCCTTCCCGGTCGAATGTACAAGTGCTGACGTGGCTACAAATTCTACCCAGTAGATAATGGTAACAACACTACCTGATCAACTAGGGCTCTACAGTCGCCTGTAGAGGGGTTAAATATGATCTTGACCTGACTCGCTCGGATTGTCAATAATGCCACTTCCCGATCGCTTGGGATCTTCTCCGATCGCCCATACACTCTAGTCACCCCAATCAAGCTACGGTCTCCTGGACCCTCTAATTTTATTCACTAAGAGTTATCACCATCCAGTCACCCCGAACTCCCTTCGATCATTTGGAACCATCAAATTTCTTCCCTGTAGTTGTTTACACATAATGAGTAGGATATATGATTTAAAGTTACTTGCACTTTACCTGACTAGATTTTGACTCATCTAGTTTGGGTTACTAAGCAATCATCTTCAGGCTAATTTTTCTTGGACTTATTTGCCAAGCAATTAGCTCCCGGCTGATTCCACACTTGGACTTATTTGATAAGCAATCAACTCTACACACTTAGACTTGTTTGTCAAACAATCAACTTCCAGCTGATTCCACACACTTAGACTTGTTTGCCAAGCAATTAACTCCCATCTGATTCCACACACTTGGACTTTGTTCACCTAGCTCCCAGTTAGGAATTTCCTTGCTTACCTAGCTTCACACACAAGAGCTTCAATCACCTAGCTCCCAACAAGGAAATTCACTTCTTAGTTCTCAACCAAGACTTCAACTACCTAGCTTCACTCACTAGGGCTTTTTATTCACCTAGCTCCATGTTAGGAATTTTTCTTGCATTGTTCTCAACCAAGAATTTAGCTGTCTAGCTTCACTCACTAGGACTTTTCACTAGTCAAGTTACTTGCACCTGCACATTTGATACTAATTCGTTAGACTTCACCAAACCTAACTTTAACCTTAGTCGTACATCAAAACCTTGGGTTAAATGTTGTGCTCCTAGTATAAACAAAAATCAAGTTATAAGAATACCTAGGATAAATACAAGGTACCCAACTGATCAAATTTTAGGGGACCTAAATCAAGGAGTTAGGACAAGATCATCTTATAAAAACATAGGTCAAATTGTAGTAATATCCGCACTTAAACCAAAAATTATAGATGAAACATTACTTGATCCTAACTTGGTGATAGCAATGCAAGAAGAACTAGCTCAATTTGAAAAAAAAATGAAGTCTAGGACCTAGTACCTTCACTTAAAGATAAATCTATCATAGATACTAAGTGGGGTTTTTGAAACAAATTAGATGACAAAGGAAATATTGTTAGAAATAAATTTTGCTTAGTAGCTAAAGGGTTTAGTCAAGTAGAAGATCTAGACTACGATGAAACTTATGCACCAATGGCTAGACTTAAATTCATTAGAATGTTGCTAGTATATGCAGCATATAAAGGATTCAAACTATATCAAATGGACGTTAAGTCAGCCTTCTTAAATGGTTTCATCAAAGAAGAAGTATATGTAGCTCAACCACCTGGATTTTAACACTTAGAATACCCTAATCATGTATTTAAACTAAAAAAAAGGACTTATATGACCTAAAATAAGCTCCTAGGGCCTAGTATGAAAGACTATCAACATACTTAATATCCAAAAAATTTAAACAAGGACATATTGATTCCACATTATTTGTTAAAATATTAGAAAAAGATATTTTCATAGTCCATGTACATGTAGATGATATAGTATTTGGATCAATCAACCTTGAATTTTTAAAAGAATTTATATGTCTAATGGAAAAAGAATTTAAAATGAGTATAGTAGGAGAACTGTCATTCTTTTTCAGCCTACAAATAAAACAAACTAAGGAATGAAATTACTTACATCAACACAAATATATCAAAGAATTAATCAAGAAATTTAGAATGGAAAATACTAAGAAAATAAAAACACCTATGGCAACAAATATTATGTTAAATATCGACCAAGGAGGAAATCCTGTTGAACTAAAGTACTATAAAGTGCAATAAGAAGTTTACTTTACCTAACTACTAGCAGACTTGACATATTGATTTGTAGTAGGTATGTGTGCTAGATACCAATCTTGAACTAAAGAATCACATTTAACAGATGTTAAAAGTGTTAGTAGAAGCCCTAGAGCCAATCATGGTTGACGAAAGGACTCATTGTATCATATTTTTATATTAATAAAGGCATGTTTTGGTTATTATACTTACTTTGTA
>JBBUKS010501452.1:0-14270 GCA_038050645.1 Hedychium gardnerianum | reverse complement strand
TAGGAAGTTACTATAGCAAACTCCGAAATCATTGTAGTAACCATAGTTACTATACAAATCCTAAAAAACATCTCAAATTCTAATTTCTGGATCGATTGATCGATACACCATATCAATCGACTAATATTTCTATTTCAATCTTAGTAATCTGAATTTTCGTCTTGCTTGATATCGTTGATTTCAACCTATCAGAATTTTTTTTGTCCGATAACTAATCAATTTTGACCAACCAAAACTTCCCGTTATATAATATCAGGTCAATCTTGACCTGTCGAGACTTTTCGTCTTTACCAAGTATTTGGTCCTCCATGATCCATCTGGACTTCCCCTTTCTCAACTTTATATTTAACTTCTGACCGCCAAATGTCTGATCAATCTTGATTCACTTAAATTTTTATGTTGTCAATTTTCTGTTACTTTCAATCCCTAAATATTTGGTCAATCATAATTCACTTGGATTTCTCTCTTTTTATCAAATATTCGATTAAATTTGATATACTTAACTCTTATTTAATTAATTAATATCTAAATTCAATTTAAATCAACTCGAGTTTAATTAATCTCGACCAACCAGAAGTTAATTATACCAACACTACGATCACCTCAGTTTGAGTCTGCCCATTACAACTTGAGTTGACTAAATTCAGATTAAGTGATGGTCATACAATATTTGTCCAAAATTCACTGACGGTAGTATAATTTTCAAATTAAATGAATTTTGATTTTTTTTTTCAAAATCAGGTGAGTCACAAGAACATATAAGTTTTGATTGAATATGATAAAGCTTAGTGTATAGTCATATAAAATTTTTGGCCGATACTTGCTGGAGCATAATAATTAAAAAAAAAAGAGAGCTAGGAAAATCGGATGTTCAGAAAATGCATGGAGAAAAAGATGGATTATGATAATTTTAAAATAAAAATATGACACAAATATATATTTATAGAAAACCAAGCATAACAGGAGTTGAGGGCGGCAAAGTACGTACGTAACGATTGCATGCAAAACAAAAATATTTTTGGCTACCTATAAATTTTGGCTCTCCAAAAAAAATAATAATTAATTAAATTAGATAACGGCCTAATCGATTTCACAAAAGTTTTCATTAGTCGTCAAAATTTTAACTATAGGTCAGAGTTCGGTAGCTCAAATGAAAAAATTATACCTCTATGATTCGATTCTAATTACGATATATTATTAAATTTTTTATTTATGAAATAATAAATTTAGGATATTAAATTATTGGATGTTCATTGTAAATATTTTTAAATTTATTTTGATAACCGATAAAAAATTTTAATTTGATTGATTATTTTTAAGATTAATTAATTCAAAAAATTAAATATTTATGCTAATTAAAAAAAAGTAAATTATAATTTGATGAGCACAATAATGAATTTATAATTTGACAGAGATATTATAGGAATGAGGTACGTGATGATTTAGTAAATATGAATATATCATATGTGATTCGAATATTAATAAAAGTGAAGTGCACGATTTAGTAAAATACTAACTCACAAATGTTGATGTAGTGAAATTATCTTTTCTCAATTAAAAACTTAGAAGAATCAATAAAATTTTGTTAACATTAAAACAAAACGAGCGCATCGGTGGTCATTGCTGCGATCATCTTATCATCGGGACTATAGCTATCAATTTGGATTGGATTTATCAAATTCATCAATTCCATCAAATAATTTAAATGAATTATATTAAAATTTTATCAATTTATTTAAAGATGAATCGAGGTGGACTAATCTATGTGGGTTGCGGGGTCAAGAAGAGTTGACTCGTGGCAGTTTGGATTGGTCCACGAGTTGAGATTTTTTTTAATTTTAAATTTAAGTGAAAAATTCAATGAATTTGTAAATTGGCCCATATAACCCATAATTCAAATCTATTTTTTTTTTATTTTGTAGAAGACTCATAGGTTGATCTATCGAGCTCGTAACCCATGCATCTTAGGTTGGGCTAGTGATTTCTCAATTCACTAAGATGATAAATTAGTCCATCCCGCTCCATGATAAGTTTTTTATGAGTTGGCCGCCCTCGATGAATTATCCTTTTGACAACTCTAATCAGGATCAAGAGGAAAAGATATCAATCCCAATTGGTGAACAAATGATCATTACATAAGTATTATCATCAAGAAATTTAAATATCAATTCCTAGATTATGAATTGATCACATAAAACATCTAAAATTAACATATACAAAATAATAATAATAATAACCCCTCAATCCATCGATAGCTCATGCACCATCGCGAGTTGAATGATATAAAAAAAACAAGGAAAAATTATTTATGAATCAGCAGATCGAATATATATATATAAATAATTAATTATGTCGGTAAATTTCACCAATATTCTACACGTGTTACTATTTTATGAAAAAAACCATAAGAAAAAAAAAAACGAAACGAAACAAAGACGAAGCCGCCGCCGCCAGCATCATTGGATCTCGAATCTGAAAACGCCGACACCACGATGACCCGCAATCGCACCCAGCTCGACAACACACCCGCACACCGTCACCCTCTCTCTCTCTCTGCGTTTCGTTTCGTTTCGTCAAAACCCAATTTTTGATATGGCGGAACAGGATGTGATGTAGGATTCAGTCAAATAGACTGGAGAAGAGCGAGAGGGAGGGATGGAGTCCGATTTCCCGATTCGCCGACGCCGGCGAAGAAGCTCCGATCGATCCGGCAGTATCCTCTCGCGCGCTTCGCCAGGTGCCGTTTCGTTTCTTCTTCTTTATCTCCGCGGGTTTCGGAATGGACCGGCAGAAAGATTAGTCCTTGATTACGATTTTAGTTCCGTTCTTGCTTTATTAAATCGTCGTCGTGCTTCTGATTCCGAGGGGTTTCGATTAAAATTGGCTCTTCTTTAATTCTTCTCTGTGCTGACAGCCTGAATGGAACCAATTCTTGAAAGAAAAGAATTATAGTTCGTGAGAGAAACGGATTAAAAATAAATTTAATGTAAAGAGAATTTATCATTTCTCAACGCGCTCTAGCAAAGAAATCAATGAAATTTAGGAATCCCATTTTGTCACTAGTAGAGTCTTAAGTGCCAGTTACTGGAGTTCTAAGTTTATTTGTTTATTTTTATTTTATTCCAAACTAAGGAATTTTTGATTGGAAGAAATGAATTCTAATGTTACTTCATGCCTTTGGAAGATAGAGAATCTATTGTCATTTCTCCACCCACATAAACCAATGAAATTTAGGAATCCCATTTTGTTGTTAGTAGAGTCCTAAGTGTTAGTTATTGAGTTCTGAGTTTATTTATTTATTTTTGTTCCAAACTAAGGAATTTTAGTGGATTCTTCCTTATTATGGTAGGAAAACATTTTTTCCTTTCACCTGATAATCATGTAAGTTGCTGTCTGTAATCAGGTTGAGAAACTTAGCCATATCTATCATCTATCTGAATATTTAATGACAGTTTAGGTTTATGAATCTTTTTGTCCTGAAACTTGTTGAAGTCTGCAGAATGAGAAAAGAGCCTTTCTTAGCACTACCTACTGACTCATTTTCTGTTACTTATTTGGCAGGAAAGTTTTTTGTGATATATCCTGTATCACTTTCTTTCCCATATTCATTATAATTCGACATAATAGTTAGCCTAATTGGTCCTATATCATCACACCTTAGTACCTGTGGCCACTCTTTTGTTGACATAGACTTGTAGTTCAAGCAATAATATCCACATTTATCAGGTTGAGGCTCTTTTTGTTTGTTTGTTTTTATTTATAGCATAATGCAGTCTTTAAATGTTCAATGTGCCCCTTAAGCTATTCAGAAGCTTCAATTAGATGCACTGTTATTTTGGCTAGTGTTTTCTACACAGCTTACAAAAATTGGGTTTCCTTCAGGATATGAGTATTTAAAGCATCCTGGAATAATATCTGATTCTGCTTGCAACAATACCTTTCAGAGAGAAGAAAGTTCTGTAAGTGCTAGTTTTCCTTGAACTTATCCTCTGCCACTGATCTGCATGTGCACCAGAACAGAAAGATAGAAGGAAGATTTTCATTTGAATGCCTTTTGAAACCTATTGCGTGCATCATTCCATATTTATTGGGCTACTTTGGAACTGTCAAAGTATCAAAAATAGCCATCTGATTATACAATCTAAATGTGGGATGTTTACTGTTAGTAATATTTATATAATGTTCTGTAATGTCCTTTGATAGTTCTGGTGAAATCTCCCACTACCACCATACACTTGACACTAACATATCCAAAAGGCACCAAACTGTTAAATAAAAACGGATATATTTTTTGTCATCTTTAATGTTTGCACTTCTTACCTGTATATCCTGTAATGGTTTGTTGCAACATTACGATACATTTTGCTGTTCAGTACTGCCAAAGCTCATATGACAAGACCAGTGTAAAATCAAGAAGCATGCCCATGGATAAAGAGTTGATGAGAGAAGAAGAAATTAGGTGGTCATCAGGTGTAATCGCCAAGTTAATGGGTCTTGATGAACAGATTCCTCAAAGACTAGTCCACAAGAGAAAGAGAGTAGCTGATGGTTTCACTCAGAAACTATCGGTTGCAGGCATTCAAGGTAAGTATCATATTAAAGACGAGTCTTTGCTTCACATGAATATGCTTGATCACCATGAGTTCAATGACAACAATGATGCACTGGAAACAGTTGAAGTTGAGAGAGACAAGAGAAAAACAGTTGCCAAGGCCTTACCAAGTTTAAGACAATACAACTTTGATATAAGCAAAGAATGCAAGAGTAATGTGAGCTCTCCAGGCCAAAGTTCCACGGATGCAATGGAAATCCCAAGTAACGAATTATACAAGATGGCTAACAAATCCAGCAACAATATGAGCAGGCAATATTCTAGAGAACATCATTTTCTAAGATTTCAGAAGGAACCAAATTTCAAGTGGCTTGCTCCCTCCCATTTAGAAAGCAAGAAAGCAATTTCCGAGTCACATACTTGTATAAATACTACTGGTGAAGTATCCAGTCCACTGAACAGGATCACAGATAGGTTTCCTCATATGAAGAAAGATTTTATGTGCTACTTTCAGAGACCAATGACTTGTATGGCTAGTTCCTCTCCCATCCACCCCAGTGTTTCATTTTCACATAAGTTATCACGACAACATGCCGCTAGGAAAAACCGCAAATGTATTCATCACAATCATATTCGTGTAAAGCCTAATAATGATAGATCCCTTGTCAATGGACAAATGTTCTATCTAACAACCCCTGAGAACTTTTGGTCTGCTTGCAGAAGGCGGACTGCTCAACCCAGGATTAAAGAAACCCACAATCAAGGACAAAATCCGATGAACTTCTCCCTTAGCATGGAAGGTTTTGGTTGCAGGGAAATAGCTAGAGAAACTACAGAAGAACTGAGAGAATCTATTTGTAGAGATAAGAAACACATGCCCATTTTTGGTCTTAACATGCTCTCTGGGAATGGCAGCTCATGCACTATGCCTGACATGAGCAATCTACTGAACTCTGAGACTTTCAGGAGATCTTCTGGTTATTTTGAGGGCTGGAGTAGCAACCATGACCCTGGGTTAGCTTATTCAGTTAAATCTAGGGGAAGTGAAGCTCAGAAAAATCTACCAAAATTGAAGATGACTGACTATATTGAGGGACATTATAATATTGGCTCAAGTCGATCTGCTGAATATTGTCTTATGTCTGATATGGAGAGAAAAGGCAAGGCATATCATTCATCAGCAGTTCATAGTTTTTCAGATGAAAAACCAACTATAAGTAGCACACGAGCATCATGTGACTCTGATATGACTGTTAGCCCCAGAAAGTGTTTGGATGGAAGATTCTTCTTAAACTTACCGAAACCTACACATGTTCCAGTTTTATCAACAGCTATTGGGAACCATAATGCAAGGAGATTACATCAATCCAATAGCCAACGGTTTTGTTCAGTTGATGATGTGCTGACATTGAGACCTACAAAAATAAACCAGATAGGAAATCTTCTGTCAAAAAGCATCAAAAGCAGAAATCACAAGCTTGACGGTAACTTGCACGGGCAGGAAAAGAACAGCTCCACTAGGGAAATGCACATGGCACAAGAGAATAAAACAACAGCCGTGCCTGTGAAAGCATCTTCAAAAGGGAACTATAAACTTCTTTATGTTCCTAGCTCTGCAGATGTGGATATCTTCGCGAAAACTACAATGGAATCGGATAAGCTGTCAACTGATAAAACAAATTCTAAAAATATCAAAGTATGCAACACTGACATGAAGGTTCGTACTGACTTTACTTGCTTGAGCTATGAGAATTTTTAACAGTAAAAGGCAAATTAAGTCCATTCTCCTATAGTTTTCTTTCTTTCCTTTATTGCTTCCTATTAGTATCATTCATTTCCAGTGTCTTTGCATTTCCATGCAATGTGGTCTTCGTACCTTCTCAATTCATCATTTTGGTTTTTTCCACATTCAAGTTAAATTGACAAAATATTCATCTTTTACCCTATGTCAGTATTGTTCACGTTAACATAGTTTTCGAAAAAGGAATGAGGAAAGATCTCACTAATAATTTCATTTCAGAGCTAGGTTTTACTTAGACTTGTGGCAATATCACAGCCATAGTTTAAAATCTTGTGTCTTGTCCAATATGGCAAGAGGCATTTTGTTCCAAGCCCATCAGGATGCAGAACTGTGTTGTCATTTCACATATCATTCCAAAGCCATCAGTATGTTACACATTGGATGTCATTTCGTATATCTCTTCTTCTTTATCTGTTGTTAGATATTAGTGAAGATTAGGTTTATAGGTTTATTATCAGCGAAGCAAAAAAGCCTTCTTCTTCATGTATCTGGTGTTTGATCATCATCACCATCAAGTTGTGCTTGTCCCATCTTGTATCATGTTAGATATTAGCTAAAATTAGGTTACAAGTTCCATGATCAAGAAAGCTAAAGCTACAAAATCAGTTTAAAAAACAATTTAATATATATATGAATGCTAAGGCCTATATTTATATGGGCTGGTCATGTAATTCATCATAGCATGTAGGGTGCCTAGAGAAAATTCTATAGAATTAAGCTAATGCCCACCGGAGATGTTCCAGTTATTGAATGTTGAGTTGGAGGTACTTTTTATCTCTATGTGAAGGTTAAACTTCTCCTTCTTTAGCGAAGATTAAGTTTACAGTTCTATCATCAACTAAGCAAAGCATTCTTCTTCATGTATTAGGTGTTAGTATCATCATCAAGTCACGCTTGTTCAAACTTGTATCACATTAGCTATTAGCTAAAATTAGGTTGAAAGTTCCATCATCAAGTTAAAGCCTAACTATAAGATCAGTTAAAACCCAATTTAATTTATATATGAACTCTAGGGGTGCCTGGAGAAAGTTGTAATAGAACAAAGCCAATGCCCACTAGTGGGGCCTGGGTTTATATGGGAAGGTAATGTAATTCCATAAAGCATATAAGGATATTTAGGTTAAAAAGACAAATCCTCATGACTGCATTGATATATTTAATACTTGCCGAACTGAAGACAAGCCAGTTATTGAATGTTGAATTGGATATACATTTTATTTCCATGCAAATGCTAACCTTTGTTAATTTTATGGTTGGATGAATTATAGGAGATGCCCTAGATTGTTTTGCAATTGTCTTCGTTTATCAAAGACAAGGTTTTCAAAATTGCAATCCGCACCATGATCTTAAGGCCAAAATTGGTTTACTGATTCCATATCTCTAGTAGGATCTTGATTGGTTTGGGATCTCATGCTTAGGTAGATCTAATCCTAACAACTTTGACATAGTGGAATATAGTTACATTTACACACATTTTCATCATGACATTCACTAAAAGGGGAACATCTTTTTAATGCTATATCATCATTCAAGAAATCCTAAGGCCTAAATTTGTTGTCTAAGATTTTTTTTTTAGTTTCTGATTTGAAGAATCCTTCCAGCTTTCATCATTGTCATCATCTTATAGAAGTTACTAATTGCTACATTAGAATGCAACACCTTCATAATTATATTGCAACATTTATAATTTTTTATATTTACAATATGAATAATTCTAATTATGCTCTATGGTATTGTAACATCATATAGCTTCAAATATTTGTTTTAATATTAGATAATATAAGCATATTATTTTAAATGCCAAATATAATTTTGAAGTTGTTAAGTTATAGGACCTTATGATCCAACACTCTGATTTTACAATCCTATCCCACCAACTCCTCACCATTCCTAGATAGGATTTTGATTCTAACAACTTCGGTCCAAAATCTTTCTTCTTGCTTTTGTCAATTACCAAGCTTAATTATGTTTACTTCTACATGATCAGATCTATATGGAACTGCAAGTTGAATGTCAAGATGAATTTGTTTTCCTATGTTTTGTAAATGAAATCTATTAGATTCCAAAATAATAAATATGCCTCCATCCAATGATATGTGATGCAGAGGCAAGCAGAGAGCAATCACCTACAAGATTAGATTCAAACCAAGGCTTCTGTTCATTGCTGTTAAAAATATTGGTCAGCTGAAACAATCTGAGAGTTCAGTAAAATGAGTCCAACCTTCTTGTGCCCTTGCAAGGCATTCCAACATTTTGCATGTGGCAGATTGGAAGCTTTAATTGCACTAAAACCAGAAACAATTTTAGACTCGTCATTTTTTGAAGAAGAATAACAACACCAGCCAATGCATTCTTCTCTACATAAGATCCGTCACAACACGAGTAGTTTTCGTGATTCTGATAAGAATATGAGTTAGAAAATTTACTAATAGCATGTAATAGCAGAAAAGAACATGGGACATAAACATAATTAACAGTATTATTTCCAACTCGATACTAATAGGAGCATGGAAGAAATATTCTATTGTAAAAGGATATATAACTCCTTAAAATAGTAGGTGAAATCCAATTTTTGCCAATGACATATTCATTTTGTTTATTTTCATAGGAACCAAAAGGAATTAGCAACAAGAGCTTGCAAAAAAAAAACTTTGGAAGATTTTGCCCCTTCATTTCCTTCTGTGAATCAGCAATCCAATATTGAAAATATTTTAATTGATAACCAAGCTTTGAAGGCAATAATTCTGAAAAGGAAGTAGCAAATTGACATTGAGAGAATAAATGATTTTATTGAATTAGAACCCAACCCATAGACATGTTATTTGAATTTATAACAATGAGTAATACTGAGTAGATAATTAATAGTAGTAGTAGGAAGTCTTTGTTTGGTTATTCTTCAAAATAAATGTTTTAACTCTTGTTAAGATGCCAATTTTCCTGCAACTTGTCTACCTTTGATAGCATAGAAAATATTTTTTGTTTTATGGACCTGTAAGCACTTTTGCTTGAAATATGACCACAGGGTTGGATAACCAGATCCATTCATATTTTGTTGGCTTAATGGGTGGCACAACTTATTTCTGATGGGATATGGAATCTTGATTTGAATTCTCTATTTCATGAACTTACCAAGTCCACCTAGACCCTTAGGCTATGTTATTGCCTACCGATTTGTGAGTTTCATAGTGTGTTCCTTGGAGTTATTCTAAAGGAAATTAGAGGATAGACTATCAATTCTCGAGTAACTTAGTAAATAAAGTAGTAGTTGATAAAAGAGTGAGTTTTATTAACTGTTTAATCAACACAGCTTTTCATATGTGTGATAGATAATTGGAATTACAACTATCAATCTTATGAATTAGTTTGTGCAATCACAAGCTCTTGGAATCTTTCAGAAATACAATGGACCAATAAATAAGGTGCAAAATAAGCTATAGGCTCTGAACCTTCTTGAATGTCAAGCATATTCTATGCTTAACCTCGGGTCTGATGCAAGAATGAAAAACACTGCTGGTTCAGAAAAAATGATATCCAAATTTGACACTTCTCCAAAAGTATTAAAGTTATTCAAAAGAGTTTGTCACGGACATTATGGTGATCAAAAATCATAAAATAAATGTGGTTGTTCTTCCTCCCTTCCATAGAAAGAATCGACCGAGAATGCTTCTTGTGAGTGTAATGGTCCAGTAAAGGTAATAAGAATTGTAGAATGATAATAAACAGGGAAGGGGAGATATGGTTCCCTTTGTCTAATGCCTGTAGAGCTCTTAAAATTTTCCAAAAGAACACCATTAATTTAACAAAAAAAGGTGCAAAGTAAAGCTAAAATCTATTTGATAAACATTCCATGGAAAACTCATACGTAAACAAAATACCTTGCCTGGAAACACGATCAGAAAGCTCAATTCTAGCAGCAACCGTGTTCCACAGGATTTATATAGGACATTACAAAGAGCAATAAGGAGAAAGACGAAGCCCTTTAGAGGATGTGCATTTTGTTACTAGAAATGAATACCAGATGTGTTGCACCCCATTCTGGAAGTATGTATGAGCTGTATGGAAATAATCAAAAGCATATCTAATGGTAGGCTCAAGGATACACCACAATGACTCGTGTATTCCCATCAACGACATGTTGTCATATATTACCCAAGAGGAGAATGGTTTAAGAAGCTCATGATGCTTTTCAGGATGGATTTTGGAAGAGTGATAGTAATCTGGATGGTGCAATTGGCATGATCAGCATGATTTACCAAATCAACAAACATAGCTATAATCATATTGCTATCTCTATACCGTGTTTATTTAAAATTGTAATAGAATTATCTATTCCTTTGTGTGTTACAATATTGTGAGTTATTTTCATGTCTAATTCTATAAGAGTCAAACTCTTGCTACAGAACCTATCATCAGACCATCTTCAAGTTGATTGTGACTTTTTCAACCATGAAAGAAGGAAAAAGGCTTCACAGTCATGCCCAGTTTCTGTACCTGAGGCCTCAGTTAGAGAGGATGACTCCGGAATTTCCATAACTCAAAATATAGATTTCCATGGTAAGCATAAATCACGGGTTAGTCTTCATCCATTTTGTGATGTAATTCATCTTCAGTCTAATGTTACAAATTACATTAATTAATTTATTGCAGGGCATCAAAGCAAAGAATTAACCTCAAACTCACTGAATGCTGGTGTTAAGTGCTCAAAAATGCTTAGACTAAGTAATGAAGACAGCATAGAAGAATCTGATTTGCTTCGACAGAGTGTTTATCTAGAAGAGGACTTCATGGATGAAGAGGAGAGGGACTACACCTACCTACTTGATATACTATTTGTTTCTGGTATTCACAGCTCTAAGCAAGACAGTTTGTTTAATGCATGCCATTTGCCAGAATATCCAGTGAACCCAACCTTATTTGAAAAGCTTGAGAAGAAATTTGGTAAGTTGGTCGCATGGTCAAAGTCAGAAAGGAAGCTAATGTTTGATATGACAAACTCAATCCTGGCAGAGATCTTTGCTCCATGTATGGACCCACATCCATGGGTTAATTCAATTAGAACAATTGGACCTATGTGGAGTTCTGAGGGGCTCGTTGAGAAGTCATGGAAAATTTTGGTGAAAAAACGTGCGGAGCTTAGTTTTGGTAATGCAGAGGATAAAGCTCTGGACTTCAAGTGGTTAGATTTAGGCGATCACATAAATGACATAGGGTGTGAGATAGAGAGACTGCTGAAGGAGGAACTTCTGGAAGAACTTGTGGAATTTATCCAGGGATAGACTCCTTGAATCAAATTGTGGTGGCGATAACTATGTGGGGAAACAGATCATCAGAGTTTCCTAATTGGATAAGCATATAGAGATGCCACTGTCAGGCTATACTTAGATGAATGTCTTGACTACTAGGAAGCTATACTTCTTGTTGCTGGTCAACTGACAATTCAGGATTTAGTCAATGGCAAGTGCAAGCGTTATCCTACAGGCAACTATAAGTGGAGATCTTTACACAATAGACAGCAAATAACTAAATACTCCAAAATGATGCTGGATCGCGCAGAGATTTTATATGGTATATGGTGGCAGTAATTT
Source organism: Hedychium gardnerianum (assembly GCA_038050645.1). Lineage (NCBI taxonomy): Eukaryota > Viridiplantae > Streptophyta > Magnoliopsida > Zingiberales > Zingiberaceae > Hedychium > Hedychium gardnerianum. The sequence goes on along the minus strand of JBBUKS010501452.1, from coordinate 2,332 downwards.
TCGTCTTGCCATTGCTCTTTGATAAACATTCATCCTGTCCAGATTATAAGGATGGCTATCAATGATCTGGTAGCTTTCAGGATCCTAGTTTTTTAGCTGCATGCACCATATATTAGATCAAAGAAATATCAGGTAGGAGTTTTGTGAAACAATAGAATGGTCAGAGTTAGTCGCGAGCTCAGTTTGTTTTTTCTTCCCCCCCAAAAAAATCATTTGTTCATTTAAGAAAAAAAGGTAGTGGTGTGGTAAAATTGAATCAAGCATAGTAATGAACTGTGAGTATTTTTCGACCAAGTTTGGTCTTGGGCTTGCAGATGAAGGTATTCCTTTTAAAAAAAAAAATAGAAAATACAACCCAGATTGCATTCTGATTTCAGAGAACCGTTCTTTATTCATTTTTTTGGGGGATAATGTCATAATGATAGTTGGTCTCCAGTATTGTATGGATATTGATAGTACAATAATATCAGTATTGATCTTCTTGATAGAGTGAATTTCCTTTCTGTTGAAAGTATCGATATGGATTGCTAATGCTATTCATGGTCAATGCGGTTCATGGTAGATTTTCTCTCTGCCAAAAGTATTGATACAAAGTAGAAATCACTAACTTAAGTATGTGAATACTGTCATTATGCCATTCACTTCATAATGATGCAGATCATTGTCAAAATTTCACCTTTGCTGTGGTCAAAGAATTCAACTAAAATTTTCCAACAGGTATGAAGAAGACAATTAATCGGAAAACTCGTGTTCATGCATAGTCTGTTAAATTATAACTTGCTTGAATTTGAGTTTAGAACTGGAATGTAGCTGAACCGATCTTTCAACTGAACTGGGATCTCTTGGTTTGCTCCAGTTAGGCCAGTTTGGTTTACGATTTCAAGGTTAATTGGTTGAACTGATAAACATTTCGATTATATTATAGCACATGGGTCATACTTGTTCATCAGGACAAGGTTAAGGTTTCTTCCTGCCTTTAGAAATATCATATTTTTTTATGAGAATTAGTTTTCTTTATGAGAAACAGAGTTTTTGATAAGAGGCAAACATAGTGTTTGATATTAGGGAATTTAGTGTTCTCCTTAATTATTTGACGATCCATTGATTTCATAATTCACTTTTCTTCACATAATCTAGGAATGAAATGTGAGGGAGCATAATTATCTTTGCTACAATGATATTAGAGAATTTAGTAATTCGTGAATAAAAACTAATTTTTAAATTTTCTAATAGTCGATGTAAGGATAAATCATGTTTACATGAGAAATTCTATTTGTAGTTGTAGAAATCCCTTATAAGAAATCTTACAAGAAGAAAACAAATCCAGTTTATAAGACAACAATAGGACTAAAAAAATATGGAAGCAATGAACACTTACACAATTCAACTACCTAGTGACTTGCAACTTTATTTTGCCCGAGGGTCCATTTCTTTTTAGGTCCTCAGTCCCTCAAATGCATTAAATGCTCAATTTACCTTATATAATTCATCTTTTTTATATCTGATAAACCTAAAAATTTCATAATCATAATATATAATATTTGAGAAAATAAATATAATCAAAAGAATTAAACGAATATATATGATCTAATTTCATATCATGCTCTTTAGGTCCATAATCAATTTTGATCGAAAACGGTTAATAGACCCAGAGAATTCGAAATGATATGAAATCAAATTTTTTTTATTCGTCTAGTTCTTCTTAAATATTAATTTGACATATTATATCGAGAGTAATGATTTTTTTAATATAAATTAATTTTTTTTAATAGATTGTTATAGTATAATAATCGATTCAAAATATTATTATGAATTGTTTATTATATTGTAATAATTGATTGAGAATAAAAATAGAGATATAAATGATGTTGGGTATGATAATTTTAAAATTTAAGTATGTGATTTGAATATTTTAGAATTTCATATACGTTCGGTAATTTGCCCTTGATTCTTCCATGGTTCCATCACATTTAACAGAAGATACGTGTTCAATCCTCATCCTTTCAGGCAACATGCAAAAACAACAGCGTAAAGATCTTCACCTTGATACTTGCAATTGATCCTGCTCAATCTGGGCTTATCGGTTCAACTACTTTGACTAAAGAATCGATCAGTGTCGACAACCAAACCGAATAAAAACTAGTCCGATTGAACCAAACCGTACTCAGATTCATTTCATAGCCCTTAATCGATCGTAGGAATGATAATAGATCTAGTGTATGTCGAATTTTATATTTTTCACCCTCCCCATTTCCATGTTGTTCTCGTCTCATCTTATTCTATTGAATTTTTAATTTTCATTTTCATTCTCATGTTCATTTTGATTGAAGGA
>JBBUKS010501424.1:0-14272 GCA_038050645.1 Hedychium gardnerianum | reverse complement strand
AACTATGATCTGTGTCTTTTGTAAGATTGGTTCCTTTTTCTTTTTCTTTTTTATAATCCAGGTTTCTACGCCTTGGGCTCAACTAATCCTGGAGGTGGACAATCTTCCTCCTAGTTCAGCCCATCGGATAAACCTGGAAGCACAAGCGGATCCATGCCCAACAACCAACTTCCCAGATTTTTCATGCCGAGAAAAATGGCCTACAGTGCGCCATAGCTGGAATTCAAACCGTGGATGTTTCCGCTACACCACACATGTGGATCTACATTTACTTTACTTGATCTCGATGCTATTTGATTTGAATGTTTTGATGAGTTCATATGCTAATCCAAATACAACTACAATTTGCTCCTATCTTCGTGTTTCAATATTCAGCAGAAACAAAATCTGACCTTTAGAGGTTTAACGAGTACAATGCAATATTTTGGGTAGAGTTGTACTGACCAGTGAAGAAAGCACAATGTGTCAGTCATCATCTTGTTGGTCGCCAAGATCTTCGACCTCAATTGCTCTTCTCGCAGGGCCGATGTTGTTATCTTCATCGTTGTCCTCCATCTCTTGTGGCATGCCATCTTCTCCATTGTCGTAGACCTGGGAACTCACCACTTGCCCGGAGAGGTCCTTGTGCTTCAGATTTCCTGCCATTGTAGTTAAAATGGCGAAAACCGAAGAATCGAATGAGATGAATGTGTTGGCAAGTGGACATTTTGTTGCATGATAGCTCACCCATCCAGAAAGTGCAGTTACTGGGTGTGCTGTGAAAAAGAGCCTTGACATGGAACAAGAAGCGCTCCATGGACCTCTTGGTAGCAGGAACCTTGCTTGTCACCATTGTTCTTTTCAATCCCTTGACAAAGAAGATGATGCTTTATCAAAACATAAAGACAATTGGTCAAATTTGTCAAATTCCTCGACAACTTGCCTTTGCTTCGGAGCATATTGTTTGGATAGTTCTGGTTCCCTTCTGTAGCTCTTTCACCTACAAGGAAGTTGGCATCATATAGCTAGCAAGCATCGACGAGGTACGAAGAACATGAACTTACTAATTCAAGTATTATATCGTTGTGTGCTTGGAATTGATCTTGTAGGAAGTCAAAAACTGAAAAAACATCCATTATAATTATTTGTTTACCTCAATAGTTGAATTACTTGCAGAACTAGAATCACATACCTTTCAGGAATCTATCCATATATTTGCCTCCATACTTGACTGCCATGGCATGGACAGCTACCTATATCATAACAAGTAGTCATAAATATGTACTTATCATGCCATACTAGAGTGAATGAGGAAAGATTAACCATGAAAACATAGAAATAACAACACAGCATAAAGCTCTTAAAAGCATTTCAACACCTTATCATGGACCTTGCACATATTAACTAATGCAACCACCACATTCACTGTTTGTCGTAGTTTCATCAAGAGTGGTTTGGCCGCTTCCCCTTGTATGTATCTCCTAGACCTCCCTGTGACTTCCTTCACCTGAAGGAAAACAACAATTATATCCTGAATGACAATTTAGACTCGCTCGTATTCTACTTGATACATGTACTAACCATCTTGTTTAGAATTGAGAGGTTCTCCTCGTGCTGCATCCAGTGAAAATCTTTTAGATCATGAATTGTACAAAATAAATTCAGGAGCCTTTATAAAGAATAAGCAGGGAATACGTACCAGTACTCGGTACCATATTAGGAACATCATAGGCGATAAAGTTGGAAAGCCATGGATGGCTTCCTGTGTATTTGTAGCTCTGTGTGAAGGGACCTAAAACAGTGAAGAAGGTTCTAATAAACGAGAGTTTAGGTTGACTAACAATAAAAGAATCTCATGAGGTGTTCTACTATGGTATCCCTGGCAAAAGAATACAAAGCAATCTAGGTCCAATGAAGTATTTAAGAATACAAAATTCAACCACCTGAGGTAATACTTGGCATGCTAGTTCATCAAGTAGATCAGAAGTGGACTCGCTATATTTGAGGTATATTTGGAGTATCTTCTGTATCATATCACCCTGAAAGCGACAGGAAAGGAGTTAGGAAGCATGAACAAGGAGTAACAAGATAGGCAAACTACCTAGATTTACCCTATTTTTATTTCCTTTGTCACTGTCCTCTTTGCAAGGATCTTGCAATAAAAGCTTCCGTGAAGATAGAGCAAGCCTGCTTCTTAGAAAACCAACAACGCATTCAGAGGATCCCTCATCATTTCTCTTCCCATTTCTTTCCAGAGATGGCTCAGTAAGCATAGCATAGGAGTTCACAATCGACTCAAGGGTAACTAATGCTTCGGATGCCAGGGTAAAGGAGAATGAATATGCTGCATTACAAAAGTCGTGTATATCAAACCGTCTCCAAAATTTTACATAATGATGTACATGAGCTGAGCAAATGAATCATCACCAATGTCCATGATGCCCTCAAAAAAGGCAAATACACCACAGTATAAGTAATCTATGCTTCCGAAGGTTGGTAATGGCTTGACGGCGGACAAGAACTGATCCAACTTCTCAATCGGCTGAAATGCTTCTAGCATGTCCCTCAGAACTGACAGGTTTGTCTTGAGGAAGAGGTCTGGCATATTAAGCAACTACAACAAAAAAAAAACACTTAACACATTCCCCTCGATGAAGACTATCAACTGCAACTCAAAATAGTACCTTGCTGTAGCAATAAAGAACTTCTTTAAATACAGAAGTGGCAACTAAAGTTTTTGAAACCAATATGTATGGTAAATCTGGATTTCCAGCAGCTAATGAACTAGATTTCCAGTGGTCTTCACATGATTCTGATCCTATAAGTTCATGAGTCATACAAATATTTATAAACCTAATTTGAAAAGAATTTCTCTAACTAAAATGTTGTTGAACTTACCATATTGAAGAAACGAGACTGCAGAATCTAGATGTTTCTTTAGGCTGGTAAACAGTGGTCTAACCCTATTCAAAAACTCACCAGTTGCCATTCTGGTGTAACCAGCTAGTGTCTTCACTGAGCAAGTTGTGGTAAGTTTGCTGGAGGGATTCAAATACTCCAGTTTGGAGTTAAAATCCCTAATAAGATAGAGATGCAACGGTAGCTAAAGAAAAGTATACATCAGTGCACATATTAATGTATGAAAATAAACAGGGAATAAACATGCAACAAAGAAAAAAAGGATTCTTGGATTGTTTATAGTACCTCAGCCAAGGAATCAGAGCAGCAGGAAGCTTGGCTCTGTGATGGATAATAAACAAACCAACATTGATAAGAGCCAAAATAAGTAATGAACATTAAGAACTGTTGCATAGTGTATCGAAGGTCATGTAGAAAAGCATCTCATGAAGCCAAACAATAGCTAAGTATATCAAGAAATCACTCTTAAATGACTTGACTAGAAGATACAAGCATATATGGAATTTCCTGAGTTTTGATCATGCTTTATATACCAAACAACAATAATATTATGTTAATTAGAATAATGACAGTCAAAATACTGGTGTAAGAAAACTGGACATAAGGTTGGATACAATCTAGTTGTTACTTAGGTTTCTTACAACCCGATGCCCTAAGCTTAAGGTTGGAGTCCTTTTAAAAGGATTATATCCAACATGCTGGATTCCTTTAAAAAGAAACCTGTGTTGAATTAGGAAAACAGACCTTGCTTGCAAAGATCTACGATATGCCACATGTGAGAATGAAGGTTTCAAAAGGCATATATAGACAATATGCAGTTCAAAAGGCATATATAAAAAAATGTGGTTGACCCACTACATCCTGCATTTGTGATATATGGAGGTACATGCAGGAGAATAAGCAGTCTATTAAATTAGTGAAAATATTTATATCGATATCTAATGTGTTTACCACTTTCAAAGCAAGTGTTTAAAACAACAATTACAAGATACAAGCTACTAAGTGGATAGCTTAAGTTCTAAGTCAACTTGGTTCAGTTTAAATTGGTTTATATTAACCAAATAAGGTGTTTGTAATTGCATATGCAGCCTCCATATACCTTATGTGACTTTACATAGTTGTTATGTGGTCTCATTCAAAATATGCCTAGGCAATTGCATATGCAGGACAAGTGAGGCCTTTCTAAAACCATACATATTAATGCTCTACATAGACCCAACTATTATCAGGTCAGAAATAAACTATTGGATTAGGAGGAAATAAATCAACCAATAACAGTAGGATGCAATCTAAACATGCCACCAAGTACACTATGGTAAAACAATGAAATCATGAGCAAAGCAAGTAATTTTCATGTGTACCTCAGAAATGCTCAATATGGATAGGCAATCAACAAGAAGAGGTCTGAATTTGAATCTTTGTGATTCCAAGCAAATAGGCTTTTCTGAGATATCAACTAGCCCAAGTTCATTACAACCAGCAGTTTCATTTTCCTGACAATGAGGTCTGTTGGGTGTTGCGCCTGAAGAACCTGCGCTTGAAACTTCCTGGCTTTCGATTGCTCCTGCTCTTCTCAATACATCCATGATGGTAGGCTGTCGGAGTTTGCTATTAGCATCTGGTTTTTCTACCGTCATTGAATCTTTTTTCTGTTTTTGGTTTTTGTCATGAAAAATATTAGGCGTGCTCTTTTTTTCCTTTGATTTTGTATTGTCGCGCCTGCTGAAAGATGAGCCATAGTGTTCCAAAGAATAATGGAGTTCAGGTAGCGATAAAGGGTAACACTTGAGATAAGCATTCAACAATCCCTCCAACAAACTGTACGAAGGATACTTCTGTTAGGATTACATCAAACAAATAACACTTTAATGATTCAGAAAACATATAATAAAGCTTCCAGAGAATTTGAAATGAGAATCATATCAACCAAAATCCCCACAAACCACTCAAGCAATCATAAGAATAAGTTCATTCATGATTTTGATTGTCACACTCCGTCACTTTTCTCACCCCTACATTGCATATTCCCTTCGTCTTCATTAACTAACAGATCCAGGTAGAATTCTATCTTCGATATCTAGAATAGAGCTTGGATATATTTTGTAGTTTGCTTTTGGTTTGAATATTTGGGTTAGTACGCTAAATGAAGTAGGAGCAGTTGCACTGCCACTGAATACATATTTCTATTCATTCCAGTAATCTTGAATTAAGTATTGATATGATATATAGATGGTTAAGTAATTCAGTTAAGCAGATACAAGAATAGTAGTTTAACATCATATACTGACATATTAGTGATTTAGCATATGTTGTGAAATCATATAAATGAAGCATTGTCCTCCTCTACAGATCCAGGTAACAATTCTCTCTTCTTGTCCTAGTTGTATAAAAGATTGACATAGACAACTTATATATCAATTTATTTGTGCCTATTGCTGGAACACAAATGTAGTTAGTTATCACAAATAGAGTTATGCATTGGCAATATCAATCAATGTAAATCGACCTTGGATGAGACACTGTAAGTAAAATAGTACTCTTGATCTGATTGAAAGTTTGATAATGTTGACTAATTTAATACTCACACCAAGTTTCTCAAGCGCTTCATGATTTTCAGCACTAGCTCTTCACTTGGAAACTGGGTTATTGAACCAACTCTACCAATGATTTGTGTACTGAAGGCATTAAGCTGCAAGTGCATCATTAAGCATCCTAAGCATAATCATATAATAAAGCCACCAGAAATTAACAAGATAAAAAAATACCAGCTCCCTTATCCAATTTATTGCATAGTAGATGGAGGAACATATGATCCATTTCTGCTTATCTGTGAGTTTTTTCCCATCTGCTCCAACCAAGAACTGCTGCAGTGCAAGAAAAAAACATCAATTATCGATCAACTTTTCTCACTTATGATTATTTAATGGTCACCTTTTTTTCCTACTAACATGAGATCCTAATAAAAATGCAAAGAACACAAGAATCCTCAGAGGCTTACAGGAAGGTGAACTTTCTATGCCAGTGACAACCTATAAGTCATAGTCTGCAATGAGGCCAGGATATATGCTCAAAGGACTGCCACTCTCAACATAAATGACCATTTCCTTTAAAATAATGCTGCTTCGACTCCTTAGAATTCCAGCTTTAGGTGGAAGGGAATGTCATAAGAATACTCTTTTAAAATAATTTTCTAATAAGATAAACCAGATCATTGTCCAATTTTGCATTTTGTTTCAACTTATTTCCATTATTTATGTATTTAACTAAGATGAGAACGAATTATTGCAAGTCTTGCAAAAGAGGCCATCTCTTCTTGTTGTTGCTATTCAATCACTAATGCCACATCTTATTTTAAAGATTCCTTCCCTCTCTTGGAATCATTGACTGAGAGACACAAGCCATGAGATGATTGGCTATGGCCACAAAATTATCCTCAAGTTATGTCAAGTCAGGTGAGATCAACAAGTGAATCTTGTTTACATTGTGTCCATTTTCCATGACTGCATGGTTGCAAATGATTTTGCATTATTATTTGTTAGAGGTAAATCCAAATTTCATGACTTAACCTAGCATCATGCTTTAGTGCATGCTTATGGATTCTCCATGAGGTGGCACCAAGGGAAAAATGTGTAGGTACAGAATCTTAATGCACATTGCATATGTAGATATATATCTCCACCAGTTATGTGCCCTTTACCAATGAAATTAAGGAATCACTTGTAATAGATTGCTCATATTTGGAACGGGAATGACATCTAGAGTGCATGTAATGCCTCCTCATTAGGTTTATCTAATCAAGTGGGGATGGATGGCGACTTATCATTTAGAAGGAGTCAGTCAAACTATACTTGGATTGCTCATGTTTTTCAAAGTTGTATTATGCAAGTCTAATTCACATCAACAACATATTTTGGAGAAAAGTGAACAAGTATCACCTACAAGAACAATTCGTTCACCCAATCTCAGTCCCAACTATTCAGGATATGATCTCTAGTAATGGCCCTTCTCAATTCTGTGATGCTTAAGGTATGACTTTATGGGGTTGGGAGATTCTGGTCTCTTCTTCAGTGGATTGCTATACTCCTTTGCTTTGTGGCATGGCATTCAAGTTCTTAGGTCAAAGTGCATTTGCAAATGAATTTCCTCTAGAATTGTATATATATGCATGCCTAACTGAAAGGGGAAGGGTTATGGCTATGATTTCTTAAAAACAGTATTTTCCATTTCCTGCCAATGTGCCTTTTGTTTAGTTGGGTTTGACAATGTGGAATGATGTCATTGCACATAATAGGCCTAGCACATGACCAATTTTGTGTACAGAACCAATGTAGCTCAACCATTATTCTCCAATTGGTTGGACCCTTTGTTGGATTGGTTCCACTGGCAAAACCGCCTTGAGCTTGCAATTCTTTTTGTTTAGTCAGCATGGCTCGACTACACTTTAGTTGTTGTCCAACAAATTGTATCTCTGTTGGGATACCCTCGCATTTGAGCTCTCCTGATTGGTGGTACCATGCTGATAATTTTTGCATATTCTGACATAGATTAGCCTTCTTTTTTATTCTTTCTTTTTTTTTTGCATTTCCATATATTTGGAATGTTAAACTTTCTAGCTTTGGGCTTGGACTCGAAATATTTTTCTAAACATATGCAAATATGATAGGATTTACACCCAAGCTTATCCTCATAATCTGCCATTACAAATTGATACTCAAGGTTCATGATAAGTACTTCAGGAAAAAAAACATTAGAAAAATGGTTTATGATAACCCAAGGATAGAGAAAATAAGACAAAGTCCAAGCACGATGTACATAATAGCTCAGCTAAGAAAAACAAGCATCTATTCCACCAAGAGATCCATGATTTCACCTTAAAAATGAAGATGCATAGATATTTCACCGCCAAGAGAAACATTCTGCAATGCTTTTGTATTTCAAAATTTTAGTCCTTTAGATATTTCACCTTAAAAGAAGGAAGATGCATAGGACAACCCAGAAGAGCATCTATTCCACTAAGAGATCCGTGATTTGTCACCCTTTCAACCTTTTAAAAGAAAAGAAATGTATTGAAAAAGTGATGTAGTGTTCAGAGGGAAACGGCAGAATCATCATTGCTTACAACAGATAGTAACAGAAACTGAGAAGGCAGAAACTGTAAAGATGATGAACACCTGAAACCAATAAAAGTGTCATACCACCTCATTAGTGCAACAGATGAATGGGAAATCAGACTAGACAAGTAGTTTAAAAAAATTACTGCTCCATCGAGGAGAAAAGTAATGGCAAGACATTAAGGCACACAGGAGATACAACACCATCAAGATTCATCCATAATTCTCCTGAAATAAAGAGAGAATTTATATACATCATGTAATACTAGTTTGTATCTGTTCATTGCAAATTTCTTCCTATCAAATCATAAAGAAAAAATTCCATAAGTGGTAACTAACCTTCTATGCCATTGGATGTGGATTTAACTGGCAATTGGCCTTCCACAAGATCAGAGAGAAAAAGAGACTCGAATTCCCCGACATGTTGGCTTATCCTATAAGATAATTGATTGAAATAATTCAATCATCATAAATCACTTCCAGAACCAATAAGGGTCAATCCAGGCAATAGGCAATATGTTTCTCTTTTATTATAACAAAAAGCTAGAAGATAAGAACAAGAAATACAAACCACTCAACTATCGCGGGTTGCAAAGTAGTGCTCTCCAATAAAACAATCAGTTCATCATAAAGAAGGATCAATGGCAGACTTGTCAATTTGCATGAATCAACAGATAATTTCAGAAGTTCCAGAGCTTCTTCACCATTTGATTTCTGCATATAAAACATTCAATAGAAAATCATGCACAATTGCATATCTTTCAACCAAAAACATCCCATCAATCATAAGGCATATACAAATAGCAAAGGAATTGGACAATTCAATGAATGGAGAAGGGTGGTGAAAAGATTCTAAAAAGATTTGGTTTCCTCTTCTTTTGATTTTTCTTTTCATTCCAATAATCAAGAAGAGAGCAAATTATTTAATTTTTCTTGAGAGAAAAATTAAATAGAAAAGACAAACATGAAAAAATAGAAGCAATAGAGAGTTCACTCAATCCAAAAACACAGAAAATCAGAGTCGAATTATAACCACAGCACCGCCAAATTACCCAAATAGAAATGCACCAAAAGCAGTTGGAAGTTGGAATGCAGTTATATTACAACCCAATCAAATATTCCACTCAATTCACACTCTCTTTAATTTTCATATCATTCCTCTCTTCCATCCACTCTCACTTTATATTCATCCAAGTAAACACTATTATCATCATTGCCAACCTGTGTTAGTCCCAATTTTTTGGGATAAATAAGCACGGTGCAAGATCCATCCAATGTCTGCTTGAATACTATCAAAAGGACAAAAAGCACGGAGCCAAGTATGCATGTGTTTGGTATGGTACCATCCAAGCCTTTGTGTATTAGGTCAACCACTTGGCAGTTGTATTTTTTTAACAGCATACAAAGGCAAAGCATTATGGCATTCATTGCAAATGAGAAGTCCCCAATGAATAAAGCAATAGTGATATTGTAAATCACTTAAAATATTATATAGTACAAAAATTATTAGTCTAAACACTTGTTGCAATGGAACAAACTAGCATAGTTCCTCATTTCACAATATCAAAAGAGACCTGCGTGGACATGTAAGATGCAGTAGCATTGACACCACCAAGGGTTGAAACTATCTTTATTGTACCAATTATTCCCATTTTTCTGTACTTGATATCTGGATTTCCAACCTGCAAGAAAATCAAAGGTAAATAAACAAACTCTCTTTATCAACTAAACTTTAAGTAGGAAAGAACAAATGAAAAAGAAACCAAGTCTTCAGATATTGTAAATAACTGAAACTTGCCTGTTTTCTGACGATAATCAAAAGTTCATTTAAAATTGAAGAACCAATTGAATTTGCACTTGAGTAAGCAGCTAATGCCAATTGACAGAAGACTTCATAAACCTACCATGTGCAATAGCAACAAGATAATTGGATGAAATGAAGGGCTGCAAAATGTTATTGATAACTAGCTCAAAACCTTGCGGAGATTGTGTTCATGAAATCCATCTAAATAATCCAAGACACCTGAGAGAAAAAATAACATGTAAGGAAGAACAGGCGGCTTACCTCCAATTGCAGAAAAAGGTCAGCTAAGGAAGAACACAACATTGGGCAATCTTACCACTTATATGCGAAGATATTGGAACTAATTGCTCAGCATACTTTGATGTGAATAAGATCATAGTTTCCAAAGCAGAACACACTTCGTGACCAACTCCTGAACCTATATGTGTGACCAATGCACCAAGGATCTAGTTGACAGAAATTAAATTTTAAGAGATGTGTATATCTTGTTTCAGGATAAAAAAGTCATATTTTATTGTAAGTTATATTATTAAATAAAATGAATAAGGTAACAATTAATCAAGTTCTTGGAGAAGCACAAAAAAAACTTATTTTTGTTGTCATATGGATAGGCTATTTTACATAAATCAGGGAAATCTGTATTGATGGATATGCTTACTTCTTGCCTTGAGTAGGTATCACTGAACTCTTCGAACAATGATGTATACAAGTGGATGCCAAACATTTTAGCTTGCGGTTCTTTGCATGAGAGTAAGTATGCAGTGATAGAGAGAAATGAAGGGAAGTAATCCTGAATTGACAAATTAGAGATACAATACACTAAAGTTATATTGAGAAGTATGAATATGTCTGCCTTTTTTTTTGCTCAGAATCATCAAATACTGCATTGAAAAAACTATAGACGAGAGTAATAACCTTGACAAGTTCCCTCTGCCCATTAATGCATTGCTCAAAAAGAACTTTATGAAAACAACCATCCAAAATCTTCTTCTTAAGCATCCTTTCTGCATTTTTCATCATGGAACCTCCATTTGTGTGAATGAGAACGATGAGCCATACATCAATGACTTTATGTTCGCGAGGATGGTCTAGGGAGTTCATCTCTTTCAAAATTGCCTCCGAGAGTATCTGTAGTTAAAGCAAGTAGTAAATATGCACTGTGCAGATATCTAAAAAAACAGATAATTCTGCAAATTTCAAGTACATTTTTGAAAAGGAGACTCAATCGCAAAGCATCAAGGATCGATGCATCAGTGCTATCAACTGGTGATTTGCCTTTAAGCTTCTTGTTTCTGCATGCATGAGAGTTGACAACCCCAGCAAACTTTAACTGCTCACGGATTTGAGATAATATCCTACGAACATTTGCTGGTGTAGACGAGAGCAATAGAAATCTAAGCAAATGGGGCATATGGTCTGCTTCAACTGTTCTAATGCAAGATAAGGCTGTGGTGATGACCTTTGCGAAATCAAGAGTAAAGATATTAAAATTAACAGCCCCATCAAGCTTGTTAAGAGTTGCAAGATGGAAAGAAAATGTCACTTTATATAAATAAATAAACAATAAAAACAAGAGAGCATCAAAACCTGTTCTTGCAACTGCTCATCCAAGTTCAAGTTAGAGAAAGAATCGAGTACAGGCAGAATGACCTCCGAATCCTCCTGCAACAACCGGTCAAGAGCAGTCACTACTGTTCCATTGCACTGCTCGCCAATGATCTCAGGGAGAGAGCCAACTATCTCCTTCTTCAGCTGAGGAGGTGATATGGAGACAACTTCCATAAGCTTCTCGATAAACCCCTCTGCATCGACCAGGAAATCGAGCCACATAAAATGTTTGACAATAAGCCTCGCTACATCGTCCTTGAAAGGTAAATCACCATTTCCATAGGCATCAAAGTGCTCAGGAATCTTTTCAAGAAGCAGAAGCAGAATCTGGGCCTGGATAGGCGCGACCAGGAGAAGAATCCGAGCCAGGCTTTCCCCTTTCCGGGAGCCACCATCTTGCGATGCCGGAATTAGAACCCTGGATCAGAATGAGCGATTCAAAACATCCAAACGAGAAGAAATAATGGTGTCGAGGAGCAAAACAAAAAAACAAAAAGAAGTTCCGACCTTTTCAGATTTTGAGGGGTGCGTGTGTACGCAGAGAAACCGGCGACGAAACGGGAGAGGAGGGAGGGGTCGACGGAGAGGCGTCCCTCGAGGCAGCGGCGGAATCGGTGAGGATCAGCTGGGAGTGAAGGTGGGGCACCTGGCGGAGCCAGTAGGGTGCACCCGGCGTCGGCGAGGACGGAGATCAATGCGGTGATGTCCAGTTCGCTGCCTTCGTTTCCTTCGTCTCCTCCGTCGCTCCCTTCGGTGGCTACGGCCGCAGCGGCGACGTGACGGGGTTGAGATCGGGGTTGGAGATCGTCGTCGGAGACGGGAGCAGGGCGCCGCTTGCGAGGGTTGGGAGGCGCGGAACGCTGCAGGAAGACCATCCTGCGGGCTGCGTTAGTTTGGGACGGAGCACGAAGCGGCGATCGACGCTGGGGAGAAACGGGACCGAATTTTCCCGCCAATTCTTGCTTACTGGGCCTTAGGGCAGTTTGTGAATCGACACTTTGGGGCCGCAATTCGATTCGGGCCCTGCCGGTTCCCCCCGAACCGCAGTTACGCCCCATGACAAGTCATGCGGGGGCATGGCCCGTGATGGTTCATGCCCACTCCGACCCATCATATCATCTGAATGGATCAATAGGCTCGCATTTAATTATATTGGACAAATGTCAAAGAGCCGCCTTTATTTATTTTTATTTATTTTTTAATCATCCAAAGGCGGCTTTCTTTTTCAAACACCCCACAGACCGGCAACTAGTATCCAAATACTCATGTATAATAATTACTCAGTCATCCTCAAATATATTATTTTTATTATTATCTTATATATATTTTTTTTATTTAAATCTTAAACTAAGACACATTATAACCATCATAAAATCATACTTATTACACATATTATAAAAATTATAATTTTATAATTATCACGATATATAAATATTCATGTTATAGTAATTATAATTTTATAATTATTATAATACAAATTTATATATATATATATATATATATATATATATATATAATTTTGATATCCTGCATATTTTTATATGTGCGATCGTGGGCGATAGTTGACGTGGACACCTGACGTATACAACACCTCCGCGTTTCTTCTTTCTCTCTTCTTTGCGCGGGAGAAATTTCGCCCCGATTCTCCAGATTTAATTGGCTGAAAATTTCAAATCTCGTTGTTTATCTTCCTCTCCTCTGTTTCCCCTGGTCCGTAAACCCTAATTCAATCGTCGTCCGTTGTCACCTCTCCCTCAGTCCCTGGCTGCCGACGATCATTTTAACAGTATCATGCTGGTATTCCCTTAATTTCGATACTTCTTCTCTTACTCCCTGCTGCCGCGCCTCCTTTGTCGTCGCCTCTCCTTGATTCACTGGCTGCCGGCGATCATTCCCACGCCATCGTGCTGGTATTCCCTTATTGTTCGCTGCTCCGGCTTCCTCAAACATGTGCAGCTTCAAAATTACAAGGTAATATTTCTATTTCTATTATACATTTCAATCTTATGTAAAACGTTTTTGAGATGAACTGCATTCCTTCTATGTCTGCTATATCTTTTATTCCTATGTACACTGCTTTAAAGTTGTACTTTAATTTTTTTGTTAAAATTCGATCATCTAGATCAATGGAACATTGGAGCTCGTTTGTTCATAACAGCACCACATTGGTGATGTTTTGAACAAAAAACAGCACCACATTAATAATGTTTTGAACAAAAAACCACCAACATGATGCTCAATTTAATTGGTGCTATTTTCAAGGGTGTTGTTTTGAACGTGGTGCTATTTTGAACAAATCAGCACCACGCTGGTGCTGTTATTGAACAATCCAACACCAACATGGTGCAGGTTTTTTTAAATGAAGCTGGTTTGAACGTGGTACTGTTTTGAATAAACCAGCACCAGCTAGTGTTGTTCTCAACCAAACCAGCACCTACATTGGTGCAGGTTTTATAAATGGAGTTGTGTTGCCAACGTGGTGCTATTTTGAAAAAACCAGCACCATGTTGGTGTTGTTCTCAACCAATCCAGCACCACGGTGGTGCAGGTTTTTTAAATGGAGTTATTTTGAACGTGGTACTGTTTTGAACAAATCAACACCATCAATGGTGCAGTTCTCAACAAACCAGCACCATCATTGGTGCAGGTTTTGAACAATAACCAGCGTGTTTTAATAGTTAAGAAACTGATTAGTGTTAAGACATTTATTATTAAATTTTAGTGTTTTCGAATATAAATATTTCCTTGGTCAAAACCGATAGAGACTTTGGAAAATCATTTTAATCTGAATTATGAAAATGGGAATTCTTACATTGATTTACATGACACAGGTTTATATTAGTGGACTGAA
>JBBUKS010501380.1:0-14276 GCA_038050645.1 Hedychium gardnerianum | reverse complement strand
ATGGCGTAAAATGATCCATATAGCCGACCCCACGTAGTGGGATAAGGCTCGGTTGTTGTTGTTGTTGTTGTTGTTGTATTCTATTATACAATTTTTCAACTAATTCAAGACTTATAGTACGGTTTGAACATTCTGAACTGGATATAGATTCGCGACTTGACTTGGACTTAGCTTCAAATTCAAACTCGGACTTGGATTTGTATTCGAATTCGGTTTTGCCAACATGAGCTTGTACCGATAGTGCCAATAAGCTCGTTTGAGTTTGTTCTTCTTCGTCTGACTCTTTCGATGACTTGGATTATGTTGCTTTCAAGTCCTTCCTTCTTCTTGCTTTCTCTTTGATTGGATCATCCTCTTCTTCTTAAGCATTTTCCGAACTAGGCTGACTAGTTCACAGGTCATTTCCTCGTAGTCTTGTGAATCTAGTTCGTCTTCAGATTCAGGTTCAGTTTTAGGCTTAGCCTTTGACTCCTTAGTCTTGAATTTTCTTACAAGCAAGGCAATACCTTTCTCGTCTAGGCATGCATTAGTCTATTCGTGTAACTAAAATTCAGAAAATAATTAATCTAATCTAATAATTGAATGATCCTTGGAAACCTTGTAGGCATCTACCATAGATTCCCATAAGGTATTCCTAGGAAAGGCTTATAGTGTATACCTTATAATATCGTGATTTTCCACTTTTTGTCTGATTGAATTAAGTCAGTTGAATAGATCTTGGATCCGGGTGTGTGGTTGACTTGTCGACTTGCTTTCCTGTATTTTAACATTATATAGTTTATTCAAAATCAAATCCCTTTTTGATACCTTTGTGTCAAAAGTCCCTTTGTGTAGCTCGATCAGTTTTTCCCAAAGGTCTTTAGCCTTGTTGAAAGGTCCTACTCAATTCAGCTCTTCTTTGGTTAGGTCGCATTGGAGAGTTTGAGTTGCTTTTGCGTCTATCTCAATTTAGACTGTCTTGGTCTTGACTTTTGGATTTCCAGTGAAACCCAAGGTTAGACTGATGCCTACTATTTTCACATGGTGAACGCGTCGTCACCCACTCCTCTTAGGAGAGTTTATCTTTTTGCCAAACATCTTGTCCTCCAGACCTATTTGGACTTTTGCTCAGCATCCGATCTTGACCATTGAGACTTCCTGCTAAACATTCGATCCTCGACCCATCTAGACTTCTGCCTCGTGTCCTCAACCCCCAAGGCTTTCCTCTTAGTGTTTTTGACCCCTAAGACTTTTTTCCCGACGTCCTCAATCTTCCTCAAGCCCCAGTCCACTTGACCAAGACTTCTTTACCAAGTCCAATCGACTAGGACTTCTTTGCCTAGTCCACTCATCCAGGACTTCTTTTCCTAGTCCATTCGACTAGGACTTTTTTGCCTAGCCTCAACTAGTACTTTCTTGTATACTTAGTCAAGCTCATTAGAACAACAATAAGTCTTAACTTTGAACCTTTTCCAATATTAAAACCAAGTTTGATTATCTAGTGCTCCCAGCACCAACATAATTGATTGGGACAATCAATTGGTGTAAACTCGGAATTTCAGGTTTAGCCAAATCGTGTATCAATCGATTGACATGGATTACTAATTAATTGGTAACCAATTCTGAGCCCACAGTAGCTTCCTAAATCGATCAACCAATCAATCAAGCATTACCAATCAATTGGGTGTCGATTGGTAGGTTTTCTTTGAGAGCACAGAAAGCTGCCAAATCGATTGTCCAATCGATTGGCAGAAGTTTTGCGAGGAAACAGAAGGCTGCCAAATTGATTGGTCAATTGATTAAGCAATGCCTAATCAATTGAGATGCCCACCAATCGATTGGGATTTAAAATAGAATAATCTCAGCCATTGATCTTGAGTTAGTGATCATTCAATGGACAGTCAGACAGTCAACAATCAATTGGGGTGTTTTTGCCAATCGATTGGTGATAATCAAAAAGCAGAGAAACAACTCAATTCTAAAGTGTTTAAAAAGAGGATTAGAGCACACAAAGATACCACTGTTCCATTGCTATTCTTCTTTCATCTTAAGTGTTAAGCTCTCATCTGCAAGATCTTCAAGCAACCAAGAGAACGAAGTAAAGCTAAAACCTGTAATCTCTTCTTTACTTCTCTTGTTGATATTTCGTGAGCTTTGTAATCTTGCTGTAAAAAAGGTTTCTCCACCTTTGGTTATGGTTCGAGAAGGAGAAGTTAACAGTGATGAGTGAACTCTTGGATTAGTCACCTCAAGGAGGTTGATTGATTCAAGTTTCCACTACAAATCAAAAGCTAAGAATCGAAGCAAGCTATTCACCCCCCTTCTAGCTCTCATGATCCTAACAAAGGAGAACTTGTGCTGCTATTTAATTCAAGGTTAAGACTTTTTCCAAGAAAAGTAAAATCACAGTGGTTGAGACCTTACAGAATTTAGAAGGTATATCCATATGGAACAATGGACATTTGGAGCAAGGAGTCTGGATCTTGTAAAGTGAATGGCCAAAGATTGAAGAGATACTTCTTTAGCATGCCTATTGAAGAAGAAGAAGAGTGTGACTTTAGACCTTAAATAAGGGGTCGAGCTTAAGACCATAAACAAGTGCTTCTTGGGAGGCAACCCAAGTGTTACTTTAGATTTTCTGCTTTCAATTTTTCCATTTTGTTCTTCATTTGAGTCTTTGTTTTTCTTTGTTTCATGGCTACAAACATCCACGAGTTGGCCATGTCAACCATCATGGGCATGGAAGGAGATGGGTGCAAAAAGAAGGATGATCGTGCCTCTAAGGCACGACCGTGCCTCTAAGGCACGACCGTGCCTTTCCTTCAAAGGATGGCCGAGGCAGACACGGGTCGGTCGTGCCTTTTTGGCACGAATATGCCAATCACCATCAAGTATGCCGATCTTAACAAAGCATGGCCATGTACCTCTGAGGCACGACCGTGCCCCTACCTTGATTTTTTTTTTTAAAAAAAAATCAAAATTCAACACGGTTGTGCCCCTTAAGGCACGACCATGAAATAGAGCTGTTGGTATTGGGAGCACAATATTTAACCCAAGGTTCTGATGTATGGCTAAGATTAAAGTTAGGTTTGGTGAAATCTAACAATTTTGTTAAGTATACAGGTACTGGTAACTTGATGAGTGAAATTCCTAGTTGAGAGTTAGGTGAAAGAAAAATCCTAGTGAGTGAAGTTAGGTAGCTAAAGTCTTGGTTGGTAAAAAAGCAAGGAAATTCCTAGTTGGGAGCTAGGTGAATCAAGTCTAAGTAGGTCAGAGTTCTGATAACTTGGCAAGATAAGTCCAAGTATATAGAATCAGCTGGGAGCTAATTGCTTTGTAAACAAGTCTAGGCAAAATCAGCTGGGAGCTAATTTCTTGGTCACCCAAACTAGATGGGAGTAACTTTAAATCTTATATCCTACTCATTACGTGTAGCAACTACAGGGAAGTGTTTCTATGGTTCCAGATGACTGAAGGGAGTTTAGGGCGACTGGTTGGTGATAACTCTTGGAGAGTAAAGTCGGAATGTACATACAACCGTAGCTAAGTTAGGGCGACCAAGGGTGTACGGACAACCGGGAAGGCTTCTAGGCGACCGGGAAGATGAGGTTATCGGGTCAAGATCATATTTCACCCTTTTACAAGTGACCATGGAGCATCTTGTCGATTGGGTAGCGTTATTACCATTATCTATCAGATAGAAGTTATGGCTATGTCTACTTGAAGACAAGTAACCGAGGAGCCCCCATTCGACCGGGAATACACTATATAAGATCTTCGAGGTAGAGCTTGAAGAATCAATCCATTCCATCTCACTCAGTCTTCTGTGCTTGTGCTCTAGTATTTTCTCATTCTTTGAGTTGTGACATGCTGCAATGCGCGCTTCATTTTCGATCGGCAACACCTAGAGTAATATTTTTATTTCTATTTGTGTTACCTTATAAATTTAATTGCACTTAATTTTTAGATTTTTCTGTAAAATTTCTCTACCTAGGAGAAATTTGAAATAAGAAACACATTTTTTAAAACTATTATGTTTGTTTATATTACTATTTTGGTTAGTCAATTACTTGCATGATTAATCATAGTTAAATTTTTTGCATGCTTACATTGGTCTAGCAATACTTTTCAAAATCAATTCATAAGTTATACTTATTTATGTTATGCACTTTGATTGATTCAACTACTTAAGTTATTTTTCTTAAATATCTACTCGTAAAATTTATAACGCTATTCACCCCCCCTGTAGCGTCGAGTTCGATCCTACAACTTAGTATGAGAGTGGGTTGAGCTAAAAGAAATTAGGAAAGTTTGGTGAAGTGCATGTCTAGGTTTGATTATCCTACTTGGTGCATCTAGTCAAGTGGAACTAGCAAAAGTTCTCACCTCACTTTAAACTAGTTAGACCAAGGAATTGTATTAAAGTTGATTCAACTCTATATTCTTAAGTTAGCTTTGTCTTAGGAAGTGGTTGTTGCTCCCATAATCAAGAAAGTCACTGCCTCGCCACTACCTGGAAGCTAATTTAGGAAATTTCTACTTAATTATCCCAAAGCAAGACCTGAATCTAACATAGGGTGACCTCTGTGTTTGAGATAGAACAAACAAATCAAATCAAGTAATAATCTGTGCCAAGCCCAAACTGAATTCCAGCCTTAATTACAACCAAACCAAACTTATATCCTATCCTAGACCTTAATACAACTTAAACAAAATATTTGTTTTAGAAATATCTTTGTAAGAAGGTTTCAGCCAACCTACCCGTCACTTTTCAATGTCAACAATTTTTCCTATTGGAAAAACAAGATCGAATACTACCTAATGAATGAGATAGAAAACTATCTAGTAGTAAAACAAGGCTTTGAACTACCTACAAATGATGATGGTTATCCAGTCCCCTACTGCAACTAGACAAGTGAAAACAAAAGGAAGACTCGAGTCAATGCTAGAGCCACAACTACATTGCATTGCGGACTAAGGCAGGAATAGCTAACCAAAGTCAGCCCTTTCAGCAACGCTAAATAACTATGGGAAAAATTGATTGAGCTACATGAAGGATCAACTAACTCACGAACTACTAAAAAGGACTTGCTATTAAGCCAGCTCCAAAACATCCAAATGAAAGAAGATGAAACTGTAAGTCAGCTCCATTGCCATTTTAAAGAAATCTTGAACGACATTCACGCAATAGGCGAACAAGTCGATAATTGTGACTTGTTCAAGTATGCACTTAAGGCATTTCCAAGGACAACCTTATGGGCATCAATGGTTGATGCTTACATAGTATCCAAGGATCTTTTTGTCATTAAATTAGATGAATTCATTTGTGATTTTTAATTACATGCGAAGACTAATCTTGATCAGAAAGAGAAAGGTATAGCTTTAATTGCAAAAAAAATCAAAGACAAAATCTAAACCTAAAGAAGAGACTGAATCAGAATATGAGTCCAAATCAACAATTAACGAAGATGATCTATCTTTCAAAGTAGCACATATGGTTAAAAGAATGATCTAATAAAAGAAATTAACATGAAGATTTGTAAATAAAGAAATCTCCAACAAAGACCTAGCCAACGTATGATGTTATGAATGAAGAAAGAAATGACACTTCAAAACTGACTGTCCACTTCTGAAGGAGAGAAAAAGAGAACTAGAAAAGAAAATGAAGAAGAAGAAGGAACTAAAAGCAACTTGGGATGAGTAATCATCAAAATCTGAATCAGACTTACACCACGTCAACCTTCAAGCACTAACTGCAATCCAAGAAGTTTCAAGTTCAAAATCCGAGTCAGACTACAACTCAGCATCATATTCAGATCAAGTCAGTAACTCAGATGAGACAGTTGATGAGGTAACAGAACCTTTACTTGAAAAATTATATACTACTATTGCTTATTTGACTAAAACTCTTGCTAAATACAAGTCTAAAGTTACTACTTTACTTAAGGAGATCAAAGACCTTAATGAAAAATCTAACTCTGACCTATTGACTCAAATTAGTCAAGTCGGAACCTCAACTCAGGTGTCGAAGCTTGAGGAAGAGAATTCTAATTTGAAAGACTAAGTCAGTAAGTTACAGTCAACCTTAAGCAAGTTCACATTTAAGTCTAAGTATTAGGTATGATAATTGGATCCAGATGAGCTGCATACAACAAAACTTGACTTGGTTTTAGTTCGAATCAAAATCATGTTTTCTATCTTACATTACTGAAGAGACATGCTAAAAATAGATTTGCTTGAGTTCCAAAATCATGCTTAGTTAATCAATTGGAGAATAAATGCTATTGGGTACCTAAACAACACATAGATGTGATTAATGCTAAAGTTTGCTAGATTGAAATCTGTTAATCTCCAACTTACGAGGAGCTACTTTACCTGTTAGACTAAGATTATTTCAAACCATGTCTACATATTTCCAAATATAATTTCAAAATTAATATTAATTCTTTTCTTGATTAATATCATATTCATATCAAAAGGACTTAGCCTAGGCTCTACTGTAGTTTACATTCACCAATAGATATAGGCAGCCAACATCTCACAAACACCTATGGTTTAACCTGTTTGTGTTTGTCAAACATAGAAAGACATGAGTTGCTTAGGAATTAGCCTTAATTCCTAATGCTTTTATCTATGCATCAATATGAATTGGGGCTTAAAATTTTCATATTGATCATGTTAGTAATTTTTACATATTTGTAGCTTAATTCTTCATAAAATAAAGCTGGAAAACTCTTACCTAACTTGACCAACAGATAAAAACTCCTATCCTATCGATTGTCAAGCTTGAAATTAAGTTGGACATTTAAAAAAGAAAAAGGATTCTTCAAAAATTTATTTTTATATCAAAGCTTATATTTTCAAAATCCTATTTTTTCAATTTCGGGTAACCTATATTTCGACATATTTTATGCTTGAACTTAGGGATTGATTAAACTTAGAAAAAAATATATTTTTTTTCTAAAAAGTCAACTATTTGACTTCTTGGTCGCCCGAATAATAAACAGGCGCCCAGGTAATGACCCGTAAAAATTTCGACATATTTAATCAATTTTGATAAAAAAAAATTCTTATCACGGTTGACCGCTTACCTCCCCAATCACCCATATGACCTTTATATAAACAAACATGGCCAAACGCCAAAATCACATCCCAGAACTTGTTTCTCTCGCAAAACCTTGAATCTCTACCACATTCGAGTTCATTTTTTACACTATATCTCAAGTTTAAGTTTAAGTATTTCTCAAATCATCATGTTAAGGTCTAGACGTAGTTCTACTGGGGTTAACACTTCAACTCACCCTTCAATTGATTCCAGATTTCCCTCTACCTTATGCGTAAATATGAACAAACCACCTACATTCTCTAACCCCCTAAATATCTTAGTTGTCAGTTCTTTTCA
The DNA here is from genome assembly GCA_038050645.1 of Hedychium gardnerianum. Lineage (NCBI taxonomy): Eukaryota > Viridiplantae > Streptophyta > Magnoliopsida > Zingiberales > Zingiberaceae > Hedychium > Hedychium gardnerianum. The sequence continues at coordinate 6,895 of JBBUKS010501380.1, read as the reverse complement.
GATCATTGTACCAAAACTCTTGATATCATTTCTCACAATGACTTATCTAAACTTGTTTATTGTGACTAAACAATCAATCTTGATCTTTGTTCTCAATTTTATAACAACTTAACCAAAATCAATGATCTTACTTATACAACTCGAGCCAGAAGTCTTGATATTACATTCACACCTTATTTGATTAGGGGTAGACTTGAGCTTCGCCCATCCACCTCCATTATAAATTATTTTATGACCGTCAGATTACCTCTTTCGAGCCCTTTATCTCATATATCATTATATCTGATCTACTCATACTTCTTTAATGGTAATCAAAGTCCAACCTTAATAAATTTCTACTCTGGAAACTTCGAGCTGTAGACTATGCATTAAACAATGTCAGATTTTCATGTATTCTACCAATTTTCACTCAAAGTCTAGCTATTATTCATCCCTTCCACTCCATTCTTTTAAACACACTTAAACACAAGTTGGATATAAACCTAAGCTTACACATCTTCAATTTCATAATTGATCATGCTTATACCATTTCTAATCATCAAGTCCTTATGCCTTAGTGCCATATCTTGACCTTCATCTTCTCCTCACTAGAGATTGATGTTAGCGGAGTAAACATTCAACCTTTAACAAATCGTGACATGATAGGATTTAGATAGTTCAACTTAGCCAAATTAGTCCTCAGAGGAAATATCCTAGTCTGGAAGGATGAGAGGGAGGAACCTCCATATTCCAAACATGATTGACGTCGACATCGTTCAAACATATGTACCTCTAGTACCTCCAACACTTTCTATATCTCTGTCCTTGGAAGATAGAGTTGCACATCTTAAGGAGGAGGATCTTCGTACATAACAGCTACTAGTGTCATGCCCCAAGGATATAATCGAGACAATGCCCCCCTAGTGACAATATAAGATATAACATGATACACAACCAACATCGCAAAGATAAAAAAAACCAAGATATATATATATATAGAGAGAGAGAGATCAATGTAAAGGTTTTACATGCATGCACGATTTTAAAATTTACTTTCAAAATACAAAAGAGGAAACAAATAAAATAGAGACAACTAACAAATAACAAGTACTAAAGAAAATCAAACTAAAAATGGAACTGTAGCGACAGACATAAAATGACCCATCTCGAAGTATTATGGGACCGACAGCTAGGACCTCTGAGTGACACAACATATCCCCTACCTGCTAACCTGGAAATGAAAGGAAATAAGGGGTAGTGAGGACAAAATACTCAGCTGGTATAAGAAAGATAGTGCATGAACTATATAGTGAAAGGAGTCAAAGGGAGCAGTCTAATATAATGTTACTAACTAACATAAATAAGTGCACCAACATAAATATCGACTAACAAAATAGAAGTTCCAACATAACCATCTACTAACATGATCAACCAGGTATGACAACTAAATCGAGTGTACACACTGTACATCTAATCTTGCATCAAACAATCACATAACAAGCATATAACAAGTACTTACTGTGCAACAACATGCTACAAAGAATGGATCTCGTGGGCAGTCAAGGTGTGTACATAACTATCTAGCTACTGACTGTGGGCAACAACATGCTACCACGAATGAGTTTCGTGGGCAGTCAGGGTGTACACATGATCATGTTTGCACACAACAACATGCTACCATGAAGGTGGGGTAGCTATCTAGCTACTGACTGCGTCCAACAACATGCTACCATAGATGGGTACTGTGGGCAGTCCTAATGCATAGGCATACAAAACAAAATTAGCAAACAAGCAATAATAATCCCATCAAAGAGTAGATCTTTACAAGCTACACTATGGTCTGATTGCACTAACATATAGGCACAAGCCTAAATAATTGACAAGGTCTTGGTAGGGTACTCATTATCCTACACTATGGTATGATCTTACTAATGTATTGGCACGAGCCAAAATAACCGACATAGTTTTGATAGGATACTCGATATCCTACACTATAATATAATCTTATTAATGTATAGGCACAAGCCTAAATAATTGACATAGTTTTATAAGATATTCGTTATCCTACACTATGTTACGGTCTTACCAATATATAGGCACAAGCCTAAATAAAAACAAGGGGCTTATTAGAATACTCGATATCCTATACTACATTATGATCTTACTAATGCATAGGCACGAGCCTAAATAACAAATAGGGCTTAATAGGATACTCAATATCCTATTCTACGGTATGATTTTACTAATGTATAGGCATGAGTCTAATAGTCAACAAGGCCTAGTCAAAAAGTCTCACTATAATACAGTATGGTATCACTAACATATATGCACGAGCCTAAGTAAATGATTATACTATGATATGATATCACTAACATATAGGCACAAGCCTAAGCAACCGACACAGATCTGGTAGGATACTCGATATCCTACACTATGACATGGTCTTACAACGTACAAGCATGAACCTAAATAATCGACACAGTTTTGATAGGATACACGATATCCTACATTATGGTACGGTCTTACCAATGTATAGGCAAGAGCCTAAACTAACCGACGCGGGTTTGGTAGGATACTTAATATCCTATACTATGGTATGTTATCACTAATATACAAGCATGACTATAAATATCAAGCCAGTAATTTAGTTTAATATTTTATGTCTATGCTATGGTATAGTATCACTAGAATAAAAACACAAGTATTAATGATAGTACACAACGTAGATAGCAATGAGACTGCATAGAATAAAGTAGACTAAAAATAAATACAAGTAACTAAATATCAAACTCATGAAGCAAAATAGAGTAGTGTCAAGATAAACAAGTAAATGCTACCTAATCAACATAAATAAAAGGAAGACATGCACTAAGATTAAAAGAACTACAGAGTCAAAGAAGGAATTACCCATCTTTTAAACATAAAATGTCCTTTAATGTCTTCAAATTAGAGGATCTGCCTTGAGATTGAACCTTACAAGTACCTGATACATAGCAAATCTAAGTACTATAATGATTCTAGTAACCAAAGTTATGTAAGCATGTTAATATTAATTTATTTTCTTTTTCTTAATAATCATCTTAATTTTTTAATTGTGGTGTAGTAATTCTCAACTAATTGAGAACCAAATTTAGATCATCTAATTAATTAATTTATCTAAATTAATTATGCATTAACAACTCAATCAATTAAACCTATTTCTTCTAAGTTTGATTACTTAATAAATTAATTAATCATTTAATTTCACACAAGATTAATTTACAATTTAATCAATTAAACTCAATTAATGCTTACCTGATATCAAATCGATTATCAATACTTACCAATTAATTACTCTTTTCTAATAAATTTAATGCTATTGATTAAATTTAATTAACTACTCATTATCTGATTAATCATGAAGTGATCATTTAATTAAACTTATTCTTAATTAATCAAACACCATTTACATAAATTGATAACTTTAATTAATTAACTAAGTAGATTAATCAAATAATTAAACAAGTTAATTTTGACTAATTACATTATAGTCATTCAAACAACCCTGATTCTATTATCAATTATCTACTCCTCAATTAAGTTAAATCAATTGGTTTCTTAATCTAATAGTAATCATATTGATTTATCATTCAACTAATTAATTATTCAATTAACTAAAAGTCAAATAAATCTGTTACCTATCTCTCGTTTGTACTCCGATGGCTCTCGACAGTAGTGGTAGCGACAACGGTAGGAGGTCAACAAAGGCGTTGGTGCTAGGTGGCCAAAGTCAGTGTGGGTATCAGATGAGCGGGGAAAATGAAGTTACAATGGCTGAGATAGTGGTGGCAGCGGTGGCAATGGCTACCTCTAGATCGTTCGCGACAGTCATCGATGGAGAATAATGGCATGTTGTCGGTTGCTCGTGGAGGGGACCTCCGAAGACACTATGGCTATCTTTGTTGTTCTTCGATGGTAGGGAGGTGGCAACAGTGGAATCCGACATGACAATGAGAAACAAAAGCAAGCTCGTGCAAAGGAATAAGGAGAATGGGATGTTAGTGCTGGAGCACTAGATAATTGAACCTAGTTTTGATGTTGCCAATGGTTCAAAGTTAAGACTTATTATTGTTCTAACAAGGTTGACTAAGTGTGCAGGAGAAGTTCTAGTTGAGGCTAGACAAAGAAGTCCTGGTTAGTTGGACTAGGCAAAGAAGTCTTGGTCGAGTGGACTAGGCAAAGAAGTCCTGGTCGGTTGGACTTGGTAGATGTCCTGGTCGGTTGGACTGGGAAAAGAAGTCTTGGTCAGTGTGGACTAGGCATGGAAATCCTGGTCAAGAAGACTAGGCAGAAGTCTTGGTAGAGCGAGGATGTCGGGCAGAAGTTGTAAGGGTCGAGGACATTAAGCAAAAAGCCTTGAGGGTCGAGGACACTAGGCAGAAGTCTAGACGTGTCGAGAACCAGACGTCTAGCGGGAAGTCCCAAAGGTCAAGATTAGATGCTGAGCAGAAGTCCAAAAAGATGTGGAGAACCGGATGTTTGGTAAAAAAAGTAAACTCTCCTAAGATGAGTAGGTGAGGATGCATTCCCCGTGAGAGAACAGTAGGCGTCTGTCTAACCCAGAGTTTCATTGGAAACCCAAAAGTCAAGACAAGACAGTCCAAAGATTGTTAAACTCTATTGCACTAATACTCTATATATTATTTTGTACTAACTCTATGATGCAGGTGTTAAAAACTAGAAGTAGTTGATCCAAGCGCTTGGAAGGGATTCAAGCTCCTTAAGAGGTTCTAGGTGCCTCAATAGTATTGAAGCGTCCTGAATTCAAATCAACGATAGGATGAGGTGGCAGCCTCAGATTGGCTAACACACGTCAGTATCTAGGTACCTCAAAGGGATTGAGGCACCTGGATCATAATAAGAGTTGTCGAATAGAGCTTCAGTGAGAGCTAGCCACATCAGCTTCTATTGAGGTGCCTCAAAGGGATTGAAGTTCCTGGATTAGAAAATATAGGCAGCCTTCGACCCGAGCCTTCAATATGAAATCTCTACACCCAAATGACTTTCGTGCTACTCCGAAAAGCTGCTACGACGCTGAAACACTACTCTAACATTGATGCTCAACTTTAGATCTGAAATTGTTGATATTTTTATTTGTATTTGTATTTTCTATACGTGATTCTTAAAGGGTCGGTAAACGTGTTATCGATCCCTATTTTTGTAAAAGATGAGTCTCCATCTCTGAATTTTTATTAGGAGAAGAAGGTTTTTTAGTGGATTGACCAACGAAAGTACTCAACGGGTGCGGGTCTTGGACTACTGTTCGTCAGGATATGAACCAAGTAAAAATAAAGTGTTAGCTTGTGTTTGTTTCCTTATTTATAATTCCGCTACATAGTCGAGTTTTCAAAAAATGTGAAAAAATGACGAGTGTTATTCACCCCCCCCCCTCTAGTGCTTCTCCGATTCTACAATTGGTATCAGAGCGGGGTTACTTTGAATTGCTATAACTATCATTCTAGCAAAAGTTTTTTTTTCATTTTTTTCAGGTTTTTCATTCTCGTTCCAAATTGGTGCAATCAACTCTTTAGACAATTCATTCATTGTTTCGTAATTGCTCAAAGTTAGTGCAACACTACTCAAGCCTCTTTTATTGTCACGCCTCAGAAGTACACATGCCCCCATAGATACGGACGATACTCCCTAGTGACAATTGCAGATACAATATGGTATAAGTCCACAAAACTTAAACCATAACACAACCATACAGAATAGGTAATATAAACCAAACAGAATAAGTAAATATTAGGTCTACTCGATTCAAAAATCTATAAACATAAATGCGAGCCGGCTCAGCTTAATACTCCAAGTACATAACCAAAAATAAGCCAAAAATTCCAAGTTCAAGTCATTTTATTACATTACAAGACCTAAAAGCAAATGCAGAAGAGAAACAACACAAAAGAAAAGGGGATAACCGAAGCTCAATGTGAAATAGAATGGCACAGTCGGGTATCCTCCTAGCGACCCAATCAACATATACCTGCTAACCTGAAAATAATAATGGAAGCCAGGGGTGGTGAGTACAAAAGAGATACTCAACAGGTATAAGAATATAGTGCTTGAACAATAAAGTATATAGGGATTCAAAGGTATACAGTCTCACAAGAAAATTATACTCACCAAACAGTAGTACACATGTATGTATCTACTACACCATCACCCTACTCAACTGCACACAGTGTCATGAGTAGTAACAGGTATAAATATCATGGGTACAACATCTCAAATGCATATACCAGTGCAAGTATCAGAATACAATCAACATATGTGGGAGCCACGCTCCACCACAATAAATCAACATATGTGGGTGCAACGCTCCACTACAATAAATCCCCATATGTGGGAGCAACACTCCACCATAATAAATCAAGATGACCAAGACATCCCGCTTGTCAGCTATGGACTGCATGAGAAACGCTCTACCACGACTGGTCTCGTGGGCAGTCTGAAATATCAGGGTCCCTGTCCTCATGAGAAATGCTTTGTCATGACTGGTCTCGTGGGAAGATAGGAAGTAGCTATCTAGCTACGGGCTGCATGAGAAATGCTCTACCATGATTGGTCTCGTGGGGACCCTAGGGTATAATAACCCAAAGATAATCGTGTAACATATCTTAATCACTAACGACTCTCTCAACCATGAATGGAAGACATGGTCGACCGGATATACTAACAGTCACTGACGACTCTCTCAACCATGAATGGGAGACATGGTTGACAGGAAGTATGAGTCTCCATGATGCTATGACTAGCTCACACCCAAAGGGAGCCCTGATCGATAGCATGCATGCAACACTGTGATGCTACGACTCACTCAACCAACCTAATGGGAGACATAATCGATAGCATGTATGCATCACCATGATGAGTAGGA
>JBBUKS010501346.1:1380-14279 GCA_038050645.1 Hedychium gardnerianum | reverse complement strand
TAATACATGTGTCAAATACATACATGTGTCAAATAGAGAAATTAGATTTGAGAAAGTGTTTTGAAGATTTTGAGTGGAGGACGGGTGGAGAGAAAGATTAAAAAAATTGACCCGGTGACGCCACATCAGCACGTCGCTTATGATCGCGCATGAGCAGTCAGGCAGGATATTATTTTTCTCTCTATATATATAGAAATAAAAATGGCAAACATCTTAGTTAAGGTGTAATTATATCAATACAAATATCAATGATGATCTTAATATTATTATTTGGATTTTTTTTAAAAAAGTACCATTAAAGAGGGTGCCTTCATTTTGATCTCACCCATTTTTTTCTAGAGCATCACTCTCTTTCCCAAAAGACAAAATCTCGTTGTCGTGAGAAGTGGGCTTAAGAGTTTACTATTTAGGATACTTTGTTCAGTTTCTAAGGTTTATGCTTTTCATAGACCGTCAAGCAACTTTGGATAGCTTTATACATAGTAGTAATTTTGAATTCTTTTATCCATCACTTTCTATTAATTTACCAAAATTTTAAGTTTACATAACTGATATCAGTATTCAATCCAAGTCAAATAGGATTCAGCTACATGGTCTGATCCCAAGCTACCCACGTCACTTTGAATCACAGTCAATTGTTATGTCGAGCATGTTGAGTGGTCGTGCGCTCAAGTTGTTTGTGCGCCAGAGTAGCTGAGCACTTGAGTGGCCGAGCATCGAAATGACGAGCATCGATGACCTGAATGCAGAGTGTCGAATGCTTCAGGACCCGAGAATCCAAGTCTAAATGCCCGACTGCTCAAGCACCTGAAAGCTAAGGACTCGGGAGCTTGAATACCCAATTGCTAGAGTATCTAGTAGTCGAAAACTTGGGAGTACTATCTATATAAGAAGATGAGTTTAACGCGACAGTTACAACAATTGTAAAGGGAAACACTACTTTTTTTTGGTTGATAATTCAAGTATGCAGGTCGTTCGATCTGGCTAATCCTAGAAATGACTAGTTTAGTTCTATAGAAATTTTTCATCGATCACCAAGATAAATTCAAAAGTGCAAGTGACAATCCACACAATGACGTACGACCCAACGATCTCAGTGGTTCAAATGCGAAAGACGAATTTCTTGCGCTCCTTAGATTTTGAACTTTAGGTACATGAGAAACCTCAAGGTGTGCTTACAACTGCACCATAGTCCGGATGACAAAAGAGGTGCATCCTTTGAAAAAAGATAATATAAAAAATATTACCTTTTTATATAAAATAATGCTACTAACATTAAAAAAATGTCATTGTGTACTATCTCACCTATTTATTATTTCAAAATATAATTTGATCGTTAGAGGGATCCCATCAAGGTTCACATCGACCCTCTTTTAACTTTCTTTTATTAAACACAAGACATTAATATTTCAAAAAGTTCGACAGTCAATCTCTTATTTGCTATCAATTTATTGTTCTGCAAATGTTATTAATCTATTTGAGTTCTCCGTTTGTCACCCGTCTATTGCCTCGATCTCAATCGAATCAATAATATTTTTTAATCAAAATTATTATATGAATTTATATATTTTTTATGATCCTTATGACTTGTTTAATTATTTTATACTTTTATTTTTATTTTTCATTTTAGACCGTTTAAGTCTAGCAATTCTTGCTAAAATTGATATTGATTAACTTTGAAAAATAAGTACTCAACTGTATTTATTTGAACATGTTCAGCCATTATATACTCTTTTTAAAATCTTGGATAATCTATTTAGTAATTTGGTTAGAATTATTACATAAGTTTAAAGTGCTCAAAATAGGCACACTTATACTATTCAATCACTTTATACTTTATAGCATTTCTTGTGTATATCAATTTTTCTTAAAAAAATAATTATTCTTCCTGTAAGATATCATTTGAGTGAAATAAAGATTTCTGATGAATAAAAATCTTTTAGATTTATTTAAAAATTTGATTTTTTTTTTAAAAAACTTAATGGACTTCATAGCCTCAATTTATTAGATAAAATCTCCCCTGAATTTAATTTTGAAAACTAAACACACCATTTATTTCGATATTTCGCCCGACAAGTGACTGCCTATTATAGCAAATTATCAATGCGAATCTTTCACATTAGTTCTTTTTATAGAAAGCCAATATTTGCACTAAAAAATAAATGACACTTCATCAAAATTTCAGATACGACGAATTCAGATTCAGCAGCCGAAATCATCTTTCACCGTAATTAAAATAATAGCCGCCATTAAAATTCCCTTTTAACAAATTTACATAATAATAATAATAATAATAATTCGAAATAAATAAATAAATCCAAAACAATATTTTATCTTTAATATAGTTATCATTATCATTATTAATAAAGTAGATACCTCAAGAGTCAAGTCTATTTAAAAGCACGCACGCATTGTCACCAACCTCCAAAGGAAGCCATGGCTTTGCCCTGCTTTTGAGAGCCAAACTCCTGTGCTCTACTCGCTGCCATCGCTATCTTCCTTCTCCCTACCTCCATCTTCTCTCCGCTTTATCTCGGCGCATGGTCTTCGTCCCTCTTTTCCACGGACATTCTCTGCGCGCGCTGCCTCGGTATGGCCGCTTCCTTTCCTCTCTCTCCTCCTCGCTTTCTTTATCTCCCCGTCCATTCCATCGTCCATCTTTAGAGCGGATCGCCAATTGAAGACCACGTCCATGTGTTGAGAAAGGAGGAGGCGAGATAGAGATTTGGCGTCGGCGGACGGATGGGATGGGCTCTGTTTTTTTAATAATCGCACTCAGCAAGTTGAAGAGATTATAGAATGCGAGCGCAGGGGCGCGCACGCACTCCCTTTCGCCTCGAAAGGAGCCTCTTTTTCTTCCCTTAGATCCGTTCCCTTCCCTTCCCTTCTTATATATCTTCAACAGTGCACGAGCAGCAGCAACAACAACAGCGGCTGTTTTCTGGTCACAGAGGTAGAGGTTTGCTTTCCGTCTTATTTAGTCTCGATGTTTTGTTTGTGCTAATTTGCTGGCTAAGATCGCAACTTTTGGCTTTAATTTTTACATAATGTCGTAAAGTTTGCTGCTTTCTTTAGCTAGCTAGTATTCTACATCTTCTCTGCTAGACATGAGAACAGAACAGGCACGTTAATGGCGGTTTGGTCGCTAGTTCATGGCAAGTATAGATGTTGGTACAGGCTCTGTGGTAGCGTCTTCATTATTAGAGAGGCGGATCTTTACAGGATGGCAGATGTCATTGTCACACCGAAGAAGCCCAAGCCATGCCTTAAGTTTGGTGATGAATGATAGCAGTAGGCGTTGAGCAGAATTGAAGCCCACTGACTGAGCTCTCTTCTTCTCTCTCTTCTTTTTCTTGGGCGTTTCACAAGAATAAAGGCGTCGGAGAGTAAATAGGCTTTTTCTTCTTCTTCCTTTTCTCTTTTCTTTTTCTTTGACGGCAGGGAGGCAAAGCATGAACCAAAGATTCGCCTTCAAAATTTACACAAAAGAGAGAGAGAGAGAGAGAAAATGAATTCGTAAAGGCACAAAACCCCCCCGCGAACCTTTTCGCGGCGCGTTGTTGCTATCGACATAAATCCGGGAAAAGGAAGAACAAATCTCGTCCATGATCACTCTCGCTGCTCGCCACTGTCCTTTTCCCCACGCCTCGCTGCAAGCGTGACATTGAACTTCCTTTCTCTGACAGCGAGCACTCGCCATTGCGTGTGCTCGTGGACTTCTAGTGCGCCTGCCGTCGTCGTCGTCGGCTCAGCTCCTCTTCATCATCACCTTCGCCGCCCTCGCCGCGATTAGTAAGCCTTTTTTTTTTTTTTTACTTCTTCCTCTCTTTATTTTACGTTTTCTTGGTTGGGTGCATTTGCACTTTTGGGGGCATCACTCTGACGTCGACGCCGTAGAAATTGCTTGACAAGACCTTCGGTGGCCGCGCACCATAGCACTGCTTGCAGAAGCCACTCACGGCCGCCTTTAATGCCCCCTTTATAGCCCCTCCTCCCTTTCTCTGTCGAGCATATAAGACCAAAAGAAGCTAAGTAAGCAATCGAGCATTATCAGGGAAAGCAGTGGTGGTTTCTCCCACCAATATTAAATTCGACCCTGTAATGATTCCAGGCTACAGTCCATCCATCGAACTGTGCAGGCCGAGCGCCTCGTGTTCGGGTCACGAGCAGGGTGCGCCTTAATGCGCGAGCTCATAGAGTCTACAGTAAAAATCCCTCCTTTGAGTCATTACTCTTCTCCCTTCCTTCGTCGTTGCTCGAGCTCTCTGCTGCAGCATTACGAGCTGGGCGACTGCTGAATGCTACGCTTTGTCCCTCGGCCTTTTGGGGAAGCGCGACGCTTGTCCTCGCCACTACATTCTTCCTTGTAGCCATTTTGTACCCCAAATCCGAGCCCGCCACAAAACGACACCGTTGCAGGATTATCATATCCATCTCCTTCATCCCTCCCTATCGATTTCTTTTTTACAGTAAAAAAAACCCATCATTGTTCCCTTCCTTATGCTCTCATGTCGGGATCCCACTACTTCTGCAACTATGCCATTCCCAATGTGTGCCCATTCTACTACTCCTAGTGGATCCTTCCTTTGTCATATAATATTACTTCCCACCATTGTTAATTAATTTAATGTCGCCACTAGCTTCTTAATGATCTCAGTCTCTCGCGTTTCAGCAATTGGCCCTTTGCTAAGTCTGATAACTGAGTTTCTTTATGGAGCAGAAGCGAGCAGTCAAATGGCGTGGCTCATCATGGTCTTATGTTTGATTCATGGCAACCGTTACCATCCACGTATCTGTTTGCATCTCCTGACCTCAATCTTTACTCTTGCTCAGATTGAGCACCTCAATGTTTCGTACTGTAGATCTGTCCCTCTGCGCGCCACATTAATGCTTCTGTTTATACCATATCTCACGTCTCTACTGCTGCTGCTGCTGCTGCTATCACTGCCATGTCTTCATCGTATACCTCTTTAAACCATCTGTCACATTGCTTACTTCTTGCCCTTGTTCTGTGTGTCTGCTCGCAGAGAGTATTGACGAATAAAGAGATGCGGATTCGCTCCAGGGAGCAATGCTGGATGATGTAGAGAGAGAAAAATCTTGCTTCCTCCCTTCGCCGGCGCAATACCCCACAGGCGCCGCCATGCCCACTCGACAGATGCCCAACCAACTCAAGGCCGAGAAGCACATCCTGTCCAACAAGCCCCTCCACAACAGCGTGAACCAGAGTAAGGCTGACGTCCCGCCGCAGGAGCTCAAGAGCTCTGGGCGCCGACGAGGAAGAGGGAAGCCGGCTGCCCGGCAAGCAAAGCTCGAGACGGAAGCTGCATTTGAGAGCGCTTCTCCCCCCGTTTCGAGCAAAGGAATCGCCTTTTGCCGGCGGCCAGGGTTTGGGCAGGAGGGCACCCGGTGCATCGTTAAGGCCAACCATTTCCTCACTGAGTTGCCTGATAAGGACTTGAATCAGTACGATGTAAGTATGCATGTCCATCGAGAAGCTACCTGTTAGCTCCCAAGGGTTTGCCTTTTCTGCATTCCTCTAATGAGGATTCTAATTTGCAGGTAACGATCACGCCGGAAGTGAGTTCACGGAGCACAAATAGGGCTATCATTGCAGAAATGGTGCGGTTGTATAGGGAGACTGAGTTGGGCATGAGACTTCCTGCTTATGATGGAAGAAAAAGCCTTTATACAGCTGGGAGTTTGCCTTTCCACTCCAAGGAGTTCGTCATTAATCTTGTGGAGGATGACGAGGGAACGGGATTATCTAGGTTTACTTGCTGTTTGCTCTCTTTTCATGTTCTTTATATGGTTTCTTCGTAGTCTTAATGCTAATTCACATGAGGCTCTAAATTTTCTGTAATCTGTGGTGAAGAGTAAAGGAGTATAGAGTTGGCATCAAGTTTGTTGCCCGCGCTGACCTTCACCATTTGAGACAATTCATTGCTGGACGGCAGACTGATGCTCCTAGAGAAGCCCTTCAAGTTCTTGATATTGTTCTAAGGGAATTATCGAATCAAAGGTGCTATTTTCCCCCAAACATTAGGAAATCCTCTTTGGTGTTTGAACACTGTCTTTATTCAAAATTCTGTCTGCTAGGTACATTTCCGTCGGAAGATGCTTTTATTCCCCAGATATCAGAAAGCCACAACGCCTGGGTGATGGTTTACAGTCATGGTGTGGCTTCTACCAAAGCATTAGACCAACTCAGATGGGACTTTCACTCAATATCGGTGTGTATTTGTTCTTCCTATCATTACTATGATATTAAATCCTAATTTCATCTGTTTTGATTTTTCAGATATGTCATCGACTGCTTTCATCGATCCTCTTCCTGTGATTGAGTTTGTAGCCCAGATCCTAGGCAAAGATGTATCGTCTAGGCCATTGTCAGATGCTGATCGGATAAAGGTGTGCCTCTGCTGGATTGTAATTTTCCATTTTAGTTAGTTTTCCTATTTCCACGAACCTACTGTAAGATTTTTTTTTCTCATCAAGATCGAAATACACGTATAAAATATAGAACTATGAGAAATCAATGCCGTGAAAGGGATTAGGTTATTATCTTTTCCATCTCTTAATGATGGCTATTAACCAGGAAACCATATGAATCAATAGTGAAGAGGGTAATTAACCAACTACTTACAACTTATAAATCCTAGATTAACTCCCCCTTCAAAAGTTAAGTTAGGGGTTAGGGTTTTGGGCCTACAGAAGTAATCCATCCCCTTGTGATGAAGTGTTGTTTAAGTCAAATTTATCATGGTTTCTTATGGGTTGGTTAATTTTGGTTTCAACTTTTCTAGCCTGATGTAAAGTAAAGCATTAAACAATTTGATAACTAATATTATTCTTGTAAGTTGTGCATATTTTTTCTATGTTTTTGATGTTAATCTAATAGTGGTGGGGAGATCGGAAAGTTCATTGGATTTGAGGAGAAATGATGGGATAGAAACTCGATAGTTTTTGTTATAGCAATATGTTCACTTGCACCTGTGCAAAAGAAGAAGAAAAGGAAAATTACTAACATGCACATTGATATTTGGAAACACTAAACCATCTATTGTATATTTACTTTGGAGTCCCAAGTGCCGAATAATTGGAATGCTACACAAATATAATTTGGATATTTTTCAGCAATAGCTTGTTTCCCAAATACAATTAATTGTTTTTGCTGATTTCCAATAAGATGTTAAATTTTTTAATCAATATCACAATTTACAATTGACAATGCTTAGCAGATCAAGAAAGCCCTGAGAGGGGTTAAAGTTGAGGTCACACACAGGGGAAATGTACGGCGAAAATATCGAGTTTCTGGTTTGACATCACAACCTACAAGGGAACTTATGTAAGTATTATTTCTCATAGTATTTTAAATACGTGCTTTTTCCATTTACTACTGCTAAATTGGCAATAAAAGAGTCTCTGATCATTAGTCAAATAAATAAAAAAATTATTTTCTACATCTTACAACAAATGGCATTAAAAAGCTATGCAAAATTCTAGCTTGCGAGTTGTGCCAAACAACTCAAGTAGTCTTTCAAGTAGCTGTACACAGACAAAAATTAGTAAATCAGACACTTCCAATATTTGTGTTCTAGTTTCCTTCTGGTGTTCGTCTCCATGTAGAAATTATTACATGACTGAAATTGCAATTTTTCTTCTAAAATTTTGAATTGGCATTTGAACAGTTTTCCAGTTGATGATCAGATGAATATGAAATCTGTCGTTGAATACTTCAAGGAAATGTATGGATTTACCATTCAGTATGCTCATCTTCCTTGCCTCCAAGTAGGGAATCAGAAGAAAGCAAATTATCTTCCAATGGAGGTAAGCTTGGCCAATAATATCATTGCTGGGTTATTTCATTTCTAATCGTGTGGTATACAGGCTTGCAAAATAGTAGAGGGTCAAAGATACACAAAGAGGTTGAATGAAAAGCAAATTACTTCATTGCTAAAAGTTACATGCCAAAGACCCAGAGATCAAGAAATGGATATTTTACAGGTATGTTTGTTTGAAACTTAGTTTTAGTATTAAAAGATTAGTGCTCAAATATGCACAGTGACTCATCATCTGTGAATACTTTTAGTCTGGTAGATTAACTGTGATTATGATAAGTTTTTCTAGAATGTTTGAATTGTAACGCTTGTTTGTTCTATTTCATTTAACTGACAACAGTTGGATTATTGGTCAGCTAGTCATTTTTTGTTCACGTGCAAGCTTCTCTGAGTATATTCTCATATGCAAATCATTTCAAATTACTACTTTATCTTGCTACAATTTGTTTCTATATCTTGAATTATGCTCTCTTAATTACACTATTTTGGGCTATATTTTTATTATTATTAATGTTCTTGTCCATAAACAGTGCTCATATCAATGTGCCGTGCGTTTTCTTTCTCAGACAGTTCGCCAAAATGCTTATGGGAATGATCCCTATGCAAAGGAATTTGGAATAAACATAAGTGACAAGCTAACCTCAGTGGAGGCTCGAGTACTACCTGCGCCATGGGTAAATGTTGCTTATGCAAGTTTTTGAACTAAAAGTTACAACTGCATTTCTTATTTTTATCAATTTGTTGTATGTTTATCATGTAGCTGAAGTACCACGACACTGGCAAAGAAAAGGAGTGTCTACCTCAAGTTGGTCAGTGGAATATGATGAATAAGGTACTTAAATTTTACCTTACAGAAGTTATAAAGCCTTTTCAGGTCAGGATCATCTGCATTTATATATATGCTTCGAATTATGATGCATCATGATTGAAATGGAACTTGGCCAATTAGAGCATAATAGGAGTGGACGTGCTCCTGCTCCCTAGCTTTCGAAGTAAATATTCGTGCCTTCTGGAGCACATATGTTGATGGTTGAATTTTGCTGTCTTGATGCAGAAAGTGATCAATGGATGTACGGTAAACTATTGGGCTTGCATTAATTTTTCTCGTAGTGTTCAGGAGAACACAGCTCATAGTTTCTGTCAGGAGCTAGCACAGATGTGCCAAGTATCTGGCATGGTAAAATTTCTGACTTCACTTTCTTTCAAATATCTTTTAATATATTGTAACTGAATTTTTCATCATGATTCTTGATCTACTTGACAAATAGAACATGGACATAATTCCCATGGTTGTGACTCTTCAGGAATTCAACCGCGAACCAGTTATCCCAATACACTCCGCAAGACCTGACCAAGTTGGGAAGGCCCTAAGACATGTATATACTGCAGCAACCAACAAACTAAAAGGCAAAGAGCTTGAGCTTCTCATAGCTATCCTTCCTGATAATAATGGTTCTTTATACGGTAAGCATTCAAATATCATATCCGTATCTTCACCTTTTATTTGAGGTTTCAGTCATGTTTTATGTTAATGTTTCATCTACAGGTGATCTTAAACGAATATGTGAAACTGATTTGGGGTTGATCTCACAATGCTGTCTAACAAAGCATGTGTTCAAAATAAGCAAACAATACCTTGCAAATGTCTCGCTCAAAATTAATGTCAAGGTACTTTTGAAGTCCCTTTTAGCTCCGCAAAGTAGTTATTATAGGGTGCTTTAAGCAAGTTTAAATGTCATTTCATACACCTTGTTCTTTATCTGTATTCTTTCTGCAGATGGGAGGAAGAAATACTGTGCTTCTAGATGCTATAAGTTGGCGAATTCCATTAGTGAGTGATATACCAACCATTATATTTGGAGCAGATGTAACACATCCTGAGACAGGAGAAGATTCTAGTCCATCTATTGCTGCTGTAATAAACTACAACCTCGTGTTACTTCTTTTATGCATTCTGTAGTATTCATTCATCAATTTTCTGTTTCATGTTTTTTTTTTCAGGTTGTTGCTTCTCAAGACTGGCCTGAAGTCACAAAATACGCTGGCTTAGTATGTGCTCAGGCTCATCGACAGGAACTGATTCAGGATCTTTACAAGACATGGCATGATCCCCAGCGTGGTTTAGTTACCGGAGGGATGATCAGGTTTGTATGTTGTTGATTACACTATTACCATTCTAAAATAGAAATTGGTTACTTGGTGGTTAATGAGAATTACTACATTTGGAGGTGTCATCCATCACAGTTTATGGGAGATTCGGTTCAATCTTTCCAGCCATTAGTATCTAATCCCTTGTGAAACCTTATGCTTCAGCTAACCGCGCAGATTTGCCTAAAATTTCTTGGATTCAGTAATTACTTATTTATGAAACAAGCGTAAATGTTTTTTGAGGTGCTTTTAGGTTAGTCTGAATTTTTTTTTCTCTAGTTTGAATATGAACATTCGCTGTATTTGTTCCAACACTGCAGGGAACTTTTAATATCTTTCCGCAAGGCAACAGGACAAAAACCCTTGAGAATTATCTTCTACAGGTAGTACATCTACTTCACAATCTTACTACTTTAAAATCAGGTTTCGTATTGACTATACGTTCACACCACTGAATATATTCTTCAACAAAAACTGCAGGGATGGTGTTAGCGAAGGACAGTTCTATCAAGTCTTGTTATATGAACTAGATGCTATTCGCAAGGTTAATACGAGCCAGTATTTATTTACTCAAAATTCTCTGAAGTTTCAGCTAATTGTTTGATTCTTTCAGGCATGTGCATCATTAGAACCAAATTACCAGCCTCCTGTAACCTTTGTGGTGGTTCAGAAACGCCATCACACAAGACTATTTGTGAACAACCACAAGGACAGAAGCAGCGCAGACAAGAGTGGAAATATCCTGCCGGGTAATACAACTATTCTCTGTGCTTTTCTGTTGTCGATGAAGAGATTATTTTGATAAGTTTTCCAAGTTAAAATATAAACATTCAAAATTGTGACTGCACCGATTCGACTGAATCTAAGACTGATGCTTTGTTTCACAGGTACTGTGGTTGACTCCAAGATCTGTCATCCTGCTGAGTTTGATTTCTACCTATGCAGTCATGCTGGAATACAGGTAAGGCACCTCGAAAGTTTTGACTTATTCTGAGCTAAACAATAGGAAATCCTAGTCGACCTGAACTTAACACTATGACTTTCAAGTCACATTGTTTCTGATTGCTTACGGAGGAATAATCTATAAGCTTGAACTGTATTTGACAGGGTACAAGTCGGCCAGCCCATTACCATGTTCTATGGGACGAGAATAATTTCACAGCAGATGAAATGCAGACTCTCACAAACAATCTCTGCTACACGTATAGTTCTTCAAATGGAAACTCAAATCTTTCGCAATGTGTAAATAGCATATGCTTAACTGACAAATAACTTGTTGTTACAGGTATGCCCGTTGCACCCGGTCCGTATCTATCGGTAAGAGGCTCTATCCATAGTTCATGTATCACTTAGAAGTTAAAGAATAAACCAACTAAAAAACCTGCTTTTACCAACAGTGCCACCTGCCTATTACGCCCACCTAGCTGCTTTTCGAGCTCGGTTTTACATGGATCCAGAGGTAACTGAAAGCCAACCGCGAAGCATGCACCAGACAAATGGAACCCCTGTGAAACCCTTACCTGCCTTGAAAGAGAAGGTGAAGAGGGTGATGTTCTACTGTTGAGGAAACAGCAAAAAATCTATGTATGTAAATCAGTGTACTTGTAGTGTAGAGAGGCAGCTTACTACAGGTTTTTCGATATGCCAGTTCCTAACTAAGCCATGAAAGATGTGGAAGGAACTGAGTTCTCTCTGTGTTGTACATTAATGAAATTAGTCCAGGAATGTAACACGCGAGTACTAGAAAGCTAATTAATCTTTGAATTGGTCTGCTTACACCAGAAAGATATGATCCTGATAATTGATTAATGAATGTGCTTGAGTTATACTCGGTGATCAGCGACACAAACCATCCATTGTTTGGTTTTATCTGTTCTATCAGTTATGAAATAATTCCTTCAAATAGTGCTTGAGTTATGAATGTTCTATCTGTTTGGTTTTTCTATTTCAAAAACTGCTCGATTTCTTCTCCTCCAAAAAAAAATTCCTTCATTTCTGTGTACATCTAAAAATCTGTTTCATGTAAGTCGATAAAAGAAATATCGAGTCTCCTCTTCCCTCCTACTCTTCGGAAGCAAGAATGAAAATTAAATCATTTTTTTTCCATGTATTAGTTATTGTCTGGATTAGTAAATTAGTTTTTGTGATTTATTTTTTCCGTATTGGTTATGAGACGGGTTGACGGGAACGTTGAGATGAGCATTTCGGCTTTTACTACCAGAATCTACTAACAAAGACTTATTTAGCAATCACAATATTTCACATTCCCTTTGTCTATACTTCATTCTTTCATATTCTTTATCAAATCCCTTGAGAAAAGGTCAGACATCCTCTCACATACACCAACATGAATTCCTAGTAATCTAGTTACATTATTGATATCGTCAATATCGACCCCACTCTAAGTCAACTTAGACTCTCAAATGCCCCGTGTGACTCGACTCTAGCTAGCTCTTCGGTCCGAGTTCTTCAAGCTCTCCACTCCGAACACTCTTGAGTTTAACTTCAAAGTGAGCAAGAATAATATATATTAGATTGGAAGGAGGTTTTAGTTATAAGGAGGGAATTTGATTCTTGGAGTGGGTTTGTGCCCAAGGGTTTTGAAATGCAAGTGGATCCTTAATTTGAAGGATAATCTTGGAGTATCAAAACAAGGTAAAAAGAGCAGCAGAAAAAGGAAACAATAATACACAGCATCCCGATTATATTACTCGTAATAATTGAGATTTCATGCCTTGTCAAGAAGATATGTAAGCTTGGAATCATGTAAAGAGCCCACAAGGTGGAACTTAAAAGGTTTCTTGACATTTTACGCATTCAAAGTTATGAAAAACTCAAAAAGTATATTCTACTTTCAAATTTATCAAAGGATGTATAAGTTTTTTTAATTCTACTTCCAAATTTATCAAA
>JBBUKS010501312.1:0-14281 GCA_038050645.1 Hedychium gardnerianum | reverse complement strand
CTCAATCTGTAATTATGTCAAAGTCGGGAGAGGATAGCTAACTCAATCTCAAGACTCCCGAGAACCCACGAAGTTGGAGAGAGAATAGTAAAGTCAATCTCGCGACTCCCGAGTACCGGTGGAGTCGAAAAGAAAATAACTCGATTCGTAACTATGTCTGAGTCAGGAGAGAATAATGAAGTCGATCTTGTGACTCCCGAGTGTCGGTGGAGTCAGAGAGAATATAACTCGATCCACGACTGTGTCCGAGTCGGGAGAGAATAATGAAGTCGATCTCCGACTCCCGAATACCCACGAAGTCGGATAAAAAATAACGTAGTCGGGATAGCTCGACCTTGACCATGCCATAGTCTGGGGAGATTGAGCCCTGAAAAGGACACGGTGATACGATATGCACTCGACCCTCAGGCAAAGGGGAGGCTGATATTGCAGCCGGGATCTCGACCCCGACTATGTCCTAGTCGGGGGAGTTTGGGCTCTTCAAAGGATGAAGGCGTTCTGATGCGAGATTGTAGCCAAGAAGCTCTACCCTGACAATGCCACAGTCGGGAGAGGTTAAGCCCTGAAAAGGACACAACGATACGATATACGCTCGACCCTTAGGCAAAGGGGAGGTTAATATCGTAGCCTGGATCTCGACCCCAACTATGTCCCAGTCGGAGGAGTTTGGGCCCTTCAAAGGACGGAGGTGTTACAATGCGATATCGTAGCCGAGAAAGCTCGATCTCGATAATGCCACAATCAGGGGAGGTTGAGCCCTGAAAAGAACTTGGCGATACGATATATGCTCGACCCTTGGGCAAAGGGGAGCTTGATATCGCCGTCGGGATCTCGACCCCGACTATGTCCCAATCAGGGGAGTTTGGGTCCTTCAAAGTACGAGGTGATATGATATTTGTGTGATATCGTAGCCATGATGAAGTACCTTAAAGTAAAGCTATGAGACAGAGCTATAATTCATATTCAAAAAATAGAACTATATACGCTCGAACCTGGATGTGCAGTATTTGAGATGACCCAGCAACTGTTTGGAAGATATTAGCTTAATCCCGAATATCGGTGGAGTCGGAGAGAATATAATGATAAATTCGATCATAAGATTCTTGAATGCTCGCAGAGTCGGGGTTAGAATAACTTGTTTGATGACTATGTCTAAATTTAAAGATTAATTAGCCGCAGAATATGCTGATAAGCGCCAATATGACCCAAACTGAGTAGCTTCAATGAAACGTTTGTGCCGATATGAATATATACCAAACATTTTGTAATATTGATCCGACTTAAATAATGATTTAAACTCCTTACATCACCGTGGAATGAGAAAACTGATATAGAAATATCCATAATGTTATAGGCCACCTTGAAAATGGAAAAACCTTGTCGAACCTTGCCTTGTACACATTTTGACGAAACAATTTGAACTTTGTCAGAACCCTTTGGCAAGACAAATCCAATCCGTCATTTAACTTCAAGCTCAGAAGTAATCGAGTAAATAAATTACTGCTACTCGAGAAGATATATCCTAAGTCATTGGCTGAGGCTCCTGGACTTTCAACCACATTCTCCAGTATTAAATGCAAATAAAGCCATAGTATTAAATGCAAATAAAACATAGCTGAAACCATAAATGTGTAATCAATACTATTTAATTGATAGAACAAAATGCCTCAAAAACATGGTCTTCAAACCTATTCTAGCTTTTCTGAAAACTACACAAATTTGTTGTCTTTGATAATCGCGGATGTTAGATCCGCGTGTAACAATAGAGAGATAATATGATTGTTCTTTTTGTCTTAAGGTGCATACTGGGAGAACAACGGAAAGTAAACAAGGATTTATGATTTTGTAATGCATAACAACATATTAGTATTATGCTATCATAAAATCCATATGACCTTAATGCATGCTTGCCGTTGAAAATCCCTTAGAATTATCGAGCCATATTGAGTTCATCAAGAGTTCTAGAGTAACACTGGACAATATAGGAGTAAATGGAAATTCAACATAGCATCCCAAAAATATCAAGCATTTGCCTTGTAGACTTCAAACCATTAAATTGATAATAGATGATGGCGGAAGAAAACAAGAGAATATACCAATTCAAATTAAGATCAGGTTTAATATCGAATCTATAAATGCAGATTACGAGCACTTCGTATACGATGAGGTTTCATCACCGACTTCTTGAATTAGAAGATAGATGAGGCGACTAATCCGATAGAGCAGTTTATGTTTGATTCAAACATTGCGTCGAACACCTTCTTTGTGTCATTGCATAGAGGACCTACAAACTACATTGCTACCATCTTTTATTTGGAAATAATAGTACTAACAACCTATAACAACTGCATGCAGTAGTATGTGTGACTTCCAGACAAACGCGATCGGCGAAGTCAGCAGCGACGAAGGCTGAATCATGAGGGAGAAGAGCAAAGGAGTTGATGTTGGCGACAAAACGGAAGGTTCAAGCAGGAATGGTTTCTCGCGGTCTATATATTGCAGTCATAAGTCAAAGTAGATTCGGTAGACCTTCTCAATTCCCTTCTGGCGATGCAGCTTCACAGGCAGACTGCGGATGCGCCGGGGAATTGCCCGTAGAAGTGGAAATCACCCTTTCCGTGTGGCCTGAACCCATGCATCCTGGCCACTTCCCCACTCAATCTCGCTGCTTGTAGAGAGCAGCAATTGACCTTTGGAGGAGAAGTTCTCTTGGTGTTGAACTTTATTCTGTAAAATAGATTAATCACTAACAAATGAGAACAAATTCTTAAAAAATCGAGACTCCTCGTAACCTAGAAGCATAGTTGTTAGTTTCATGGAAGTGATAATTTAGATTTGCTAGAAATCTGGCATGATGAAAGAAACATAGATCCACCTAGGATGCTTCGATTGAACGGTTTGAAAAATCATCGGAGTGATCACTCAACGTCTTTCGCTCACATTTCCCATAGACGGCGCCAATTTGATTCGATTTGAACATCTCACCATGATAACGCGGCGACAGAAGTTCACCCCGGTGCCGATCTTGACATCTCACCATGATGACCCGGCAGCAGAAGTCCATCTCGGCAACAAGAACGATGATGTCGAGACCTCCTCCTTGATTTCTTCCCGTAGCACGACGAATTCCTGCGAAGAATAACACGCATCATAGAGATCACCGAGAGGTACTCCGGTGAGGTCCCTCCGATGCCTAAGTAAGCATGGAGGTTTTTTATTAATGAAAAGTAGAAAATGAGAAATATGCATAAAGTAAAGTTAGAGCCCCCCTCTCCTTTGGTGTCTTCCTCTCTCTTATAGAGAGGTCATTCAAGGAGCATTAAAAAGTATTTAATGAGCATTAAGGAATATCAAAGAGTATGTTTGTAACCGCCATGTCCTTTAATGTTAGTAATTATCGCATGTCGGGAAGTCGATGATTCGAGATCCACCCGGAGTTAGGATACACTAGGAGTGGGGGTCCTCCAGGAGTCGGGATCCTCCAGGAGTTGAGATTAGCTAAGAGTCGGGATCCTCCCGGAGTCAGGATTCTCCAGGAGTCTGGATCAGCTAGGAGTCAGGATCTTCTAGGAGCCGAAATCAGCCTGAAGTTGGGACCCTCCAGGAGTCGGGTACCAGCTAGGAGTCGGGATCCTCCAAAAGTCAGGACTAGCTAGGAGTCGGGACCCTCCAGGAGTCAGGATCAGCCAGGAGTCGGGATCCTCTAGGAATCGGGATTAGCTAAGAGTCGGGATCTTCTAGGAGCCGGGTACCAGCCAGGAGTCGGGATCAACCAAAAGTCGGGATCCTCTAGGAATCGATATCAATCAGAAGTCAGAATCCTCCAGGAGTCGAATATTAGCCAGGAGTCAGGATCCTCTAGGAGTCAGGACCAATCAGTTGTCGGAATCAGTTAGGAGTCAGGATTCTTTAAGAATCAGGATCAGTCCAGAATCAGAATTCTCTAAGAATCAGAATTAACCAGGAGTGAGGATCAATTAAAAATCAAAATCCTTCGAGAATCGGGATCAATGAAGAATCGAAATATTTCAAAAATCAGAATCAATCAAAAATGGGGATAATAAGAGAATATATTAATATGTCCAGTAAAGACTATGTTAACTAAGTTTTAAAAAACGTTACGTGATTTTTATATTGGTCAAATCTGGATTCTGTCCACGTAACTTCTCTATTAACTGGATCAAAGACCCTACTTACCTCCGTATCACTGCACAAATGGGTTGGCGCGCGATAGAAGGGAAGTTCAGGATAGTCGATTCCGAAGATTGCATACTGATGGAGACTGAGATTCCAATTAGATGCAGCAGGCCGTGCATGTCCTACGTACGTACAATGACTGGCGCCGCATGCATGAGGATTTTCAACAGGGTGGTAAAGGATGTTCGGTGAGAGGAACTCAACGCACGCAGAGATCAATGTAGAGAAGTTAAAGAGGTTCCTAGTAAAATGGAATAAGCAAAAGGTTTGGAAATGTGCATGATCAGAAGAAGTGAATCTTAATATGTTGTGGGCTTGGCCAGATTAGACGACGAGCTTGGAATAAAAGCTCTATCCAAAAAGAATAGAGCGACTGGATTAAGCTAGACTCGACAGGAACATGAAGTTCTTCCGCGCAAACTGTAGTTAGGAATTGTGCAA
Organism: Hedychium gardnerianum; assembly: GCA_038050645.1. Taxonomy (NCBI): domain Eukaryota; kingdom Viridiplantae; phylum Streptophyta; class Magnoliopsida; order Zingiberales; family Zingiberaceae; genus Hedychium; species Hedychium gardnerianum. Next base: position 9,643 of record JBBUKS010501312.1, on the reverse strand, counting down.
GGTGTTCGAAAAGGAAGCGAAACTTCGGTGAAGTCGAACAAGGCATTACTTGCACTGATTCCTACTGTTCAAAACCTGGAGACACTTGGCGAGTTCAACACTATCAGTTTCTGTGATGTCGTCTACAAAGTAAGAGCTAGCGTAGTTGATAGACCTTGCGTAAAGAAACGAATATATATCGACGATGCAGATGGGGAGGTGTTGCATGCTTTGTCACCTTTACGCAATGCGAATTCATGTGAATTTGACAAAAAGCGACTCCCCCATCCCACGCTGAGGGGGTAAATTAAAAAATCGAGATATGTCCTCATGTCTCATGCGAGAAGATATATTTATCGAAATTCGATTCTTATTTAAATTCAATAAATATTATGCAAAATTCCATTTACTCGTAAAATTTTAGTATTTTCTCAAAATGTTAAAAAAATTCGACAATAAAATTAATAGGATTTAGGTTAAAATGAGTAAAATATAATTATATTTAAAATGTTAAAATTATTTAATCAAAGATAAAAATGGAAAAAAAACACACACTTAAAATAACGTACAATTTAATAATACGAATAATAAACAATCAAATGTTTGAACAAAACATGTCTACATTTAAGAAAAATTAACAGTATACAATTTATATGAAGAAATACAAATTGGAATAGCAGAATTGTTAACAATTCTCAAAGTCTTTTACTCCATCATTATTTTTAGTTCAAAAAAATAGCATTAACTCTAAATTAACATACGTCTAATAAATTGCTTTCCAAATTATTTATTTTTATTCTAGTAATAGTTTAATATTATTTTAATAATGCTCTCTCGCTTTTTATTGGATATACTATTTTATTATGTTTTCATCGGTAAAACTTGAAGCCAGACGATTTGGGAGGACATATTTGCAACTTTGCCCAAGAAAATTCTATTTTTTCTAGGACTAATTCTTCACCCTAGCCCAGAGAAGAGAAAGATCTCAGTGGAGAGAGAAGGGAGCGAGGAGAGGAGCAGTAGCCTTCCGGTTCTCGGCATGTCGTCTTCCTTGGACAACTTCGGCATCGATGGTGATGACATCTCTGCCTCGGTAGCAGGAGGATCCGGAATCGCCCGCCCCTTCGATGATGGCTATCTGGGCTACGACCCCCGCCTCCCCTCCCAGCGCTTCGACGCGTTCTCCACCTTCTCCCCCTCCGACGACGCCGACCCCACCGTCGATCACCTACCACCGGGTTCCCAAGGCTTCCCGGACGAAGTAGCCGCCAGCGCAGGCTTCGGACTCCAGCCCGAAGACGCCCCCAACCATCACCACCCGGCCTTCGGAGGCGGCGTTGACAGTATCCCCCCTTCCCCTGAAGGTTACGGCTTCTCCGCGGAGGCGGCCCCCTTCGCCAACGGAGTGTCGTACGGAGTCGAGAACGGAGGGATCTTCACTTCGGATGGACCGATTCTTCCAGATCCGGACGAGATGCAGCTCGAGGAGGGTTTCATCCTGCGGGAGTGGCGCCGGTAAGTCAGTTTTCTTCTAGATCTAGCCAAACTTTGTTTCACTTCTGCTTGTTTCTTGGCGCTTAGCTTCCTGAGGTCGTCTATACGAATAGATCTAGTATGCTGTTACTCTTTTTTATGGGATTCGCTGGATTCTTTATATCTTACTAGAGTGGATCTCCATTATTATTATGTGATCGAAGGATGCTGTGGTATATCGTTTCAATTACTTGCTTAATTAAATTCTATGATATTCTTGCTGGCTTCATGCTAGCTGGTGTACTTTTTTGTCGATATGGCCATAAAACATGTCTGTACAACGTTCTGTATAAGTGTATAACGAGTGAGCTACAATCCAATATGTTTAATAACTCTTCCCGGATTTCCCCATGGTGCGTGAGATTGATACAATATTTTATCAAGTATGTGCAACACTAGTCGGATCCTGGTTACCTGGATGAAATCCTAGTTTGTCTGTCTTATAGTCGAAACAATGAATTTAGCAAACTGTTATTCATGTAATAAATTATTGAAGTTATTTGTGATCAAAACATAAGTTATCTATTTTCCCTAGTTTCTGGTATGAACGTTTTCTAAGGTTAATTCTGTCCATAATACATATGGGAACATGAGTTATTAACATGGCTCAGTTGATTTGGAGTTATATATGACATCAAGGATAATCTTTAGCTTCTCTCATGCCCATACTTGCTTTTGAGTGTTCCAACGTTCAAGCGTAGCTGTGTAGGGTGTGGTCTGTGGAGACTAAATATATTCTACTTTCTAACCTTTGGAGGAAAAGTTGGGTTTTTGAATTGATTTACTCTCTTTTTGAGTCTGGTCACCTGCTGATTACAGCAACAACACCTTTGTTAGAGAAGAACACAAGAAACTATTGCTCAACACTTGGAGAGAGTTCGGGTTCATAGTACCGTAAAATCTTTGGATGTGACTGCCTACCAGTTCAGCTGCCTATCTCTAACCTTTGGAGGAAAAGTGCAGTTGCCAGTCTGATAAGGAATTATTATTATATGCTTGGTTCATCATTATGAAATATTTAATGATTAATTATTATGATCTGCTTCTAATGTAACCTAGACGTGGATAAATTGTGGCATTTGTAATACCTAAGTATTGTTGGTTGGTTGAACATAGGCATTGAGTTGTTCTCTGCCGATATTTGACAGAACCTTGCAAAAAACATGAAAGGATTTTAAAGATGAATTGTAGAGACAAACGAAGAGTAACTGTTGGTCAAACATTGTATTTTATGGCATTTGACACACTAGGCACTTATGATTCTCTATAGCACTTGTGATGTTTATGGTTTTCATTCTTCTCTATCACTATCATGGAAGTGGGGAAGCAGATCGAAAGGAAGGGATTTTAGTGTTAAGAAATTTAGTGAAACCATAGTTGCAATTGTGATCTCCAAAGAGAAATTAGATATACCGAATTTCCTTTTTAATCATTGTTTAAATTAAAATGAGGCTTCCCCTGATTATAAAGATAAAAAAATGCTTGTTAACAAATTGATTATTCAACAACATGAGCATTCAAGTCATTGACAAAGCAGCAAAGGCAGGCAATCAGATGTTCACTTGTTTATTGATCTTTTCAATTACATGTTGTACAAGGGTACTTGTAAAACTGGTACTTTTTGATGGTTGTCTAATTTTTATTTTATATGGAATTAATTTTCATCACAACTCTTTGACCAATGATGTGATAGTATAAAATAATCTCTCTAGAAGTTATGCAGTGAAATTTCCTGTTAGAGTTTTTACGTACAGTAACACTAAAAATAGGCTGCCCATGACTTCTCCCTCAATTCTGTCTAGAGTATTGGATATGTCGCTCCAGCCTTTTTTTTACCAAAGGGCGCACCTAATATTTCATATTACTCAAAAGGCGTCCCAAGAGTTCATATTGCCCAAAAGGCGCACCTTTTTTCCGTTTTACCTTTCTGACAAAGCTGATGTTTTTTTTTATTTCATTTGCATGCAACATCTTTTCTCTTTCCTATTAAATTAATTTTTTTTCTCTCTCCTTAATAAATACGGACCGAGTTTGAACCACCGATGGTGTTGGTATTTCAAAACCAGCACTAACGTGGTGTTGATTTTTTGGTGTGTTAAATTGTGTTTTTTTTTAAAATAGTAAAGAAGGGCATATTTATACTCCAGAATACTGAAGAAATCCATAGGAATTAGAATTAGTTCAATCGGAACTCTTTGGGTCAATTAATGAGTTTTGGTCCCATCAATGGGTTTTGATCAAAATTCATTGATTGACCTAGAGAGCTTCGATTGAACAAATTCCAATTCCTATGAATTTTTTCAGTGTTCTGGAGTTTAAATATATCATTTTTTACTGTTTTAAAAAAAATAAATATCATAATTTAACACATCAAAAAATCAACACCAACATGGTGCTGATCTTCCAAAATCAGCACTACTATTGGTGTTGGTACGTTGGTGTTGGTCTTCCAAGATCAGCACCATGTTAGTGCTGGTTTTGGAAGACCAGCACCAACAACGTGGTGGTTTTGGAAGATCAGCATCGGTGGTTCAAACTCGGTCGGTATTTGTTCAGGAGAGAGATTTTTTTTTAATTTAATAGGAAAGAGAAAAGATGTTGCATGTAAATGAAAGAGAAGAAAAACATCAGGTTTGTCAGAAGAGTAAAATGGGAAAAAAGGTGCGCCTTTTGGGTAATATGAACTCTTGGGACGTCTTTTGGGCAATATGAACATTAGGTGCGCCCTTTGGTAAATTGCCGCTTTTTTACATATGACTTGAAGTAGCTTTTATTTTATTACATATTTCTTCAGTCATCGAACATGGTAATTTAGGATGGTTATCTGATTTTTATATGACGGGGAGTGATCAATGATGCATATTTTTTAAGAACTTCATAATCTACTCAAGGCAATAATCATTTGCTTATGTCATTAACCAGGTCTTGTGAGTTTTTTCCTTTTACCCTTACTAGGTGAACATGAAATGCATATTCTATTTTGTTGCTATACACTGATATCTAATAAAACTTCTACATGGCATTTGTTTCTGATGCATTATTTCCTAATAATATTGTGAAAATTTTCACAACTTTTCATATATTTTCTTTTTGCAGCGAATGTCTGGTAATAACTTAAATAACATCAAAATTTCATTTTTGGCTAGTGTTCATTCTAGGCACCTACTATAATAATGCATCGCCATGATTTTATAATCTTGAAAGCTGACCCCATTCTGCTAATTACTTTTATCATAGATCCATCAGTTTCGTGAATTTAGAATATAGGATTCCATTGAAGTAAGCTATATTAATTCCTTTACAATAATGGTTTGTGCTAAATTTGCATCATTGTTACTAGCTTTAAACTAATGTTTTCTTGTTTTGGTGTGTATATATCATCTTTCACAAAATTTATGCAAACTTTAAAAAAAAATAATCAGACTAGGAATTTTTGATGTCAATAATCAATAGTTCTTTAGTTAATCAGCGACTTTTGTACCCTATCTTGGTGATCCTGAGCATTTTGCTACTTTCAATTGATATGTTAAACATCAGCCAAAATGCCATCCTTCTCGAGGAGAAGGAAAGGAAAGAAAAAGAGCTGAGAAACGAGATCTTTATTGAAGCTGAAAATTTCAAGAAAGCTTTTTATGAGAAAAGGAAACTAAACTGCGAAACAAACAAGGTCCAGAACAGAGAAAAGGAAAAGGTAAGTAGTTTTGTATATCTGCTCCAACGCCTTGCATCCAAAAACAGTCTGAAGCTTGCACTAAGCATTTATGGTAATTGGCAGCTGTATCTCGCCAACCAGGAGAAGTTCCACGCAAATGCTGATAAACAATACTGGAAATCAATTGCAGATCTTATCCCTCACGAGATAGCTAACATCGAGAAAAGAGGGAAGAAAGAGAAGGATAAGAAGCCTTCAATTGTCGTGATTCAGGGACCAAAACCTGGAAAGCCCACTGATCTTTCAAGATTACGCCAGATCTTGGTAAAGCTGAAGCATAATCCCCCACCTCACATGAAACCCCCAACACCGCCGGTTTCAACAGAAGCCAAAAATGGAACTTCAGCTGCAGGGGAAAAGCCAGCTTCTTCTGCGAGTGATGCCGAAGCTAATGGTCCTTCAGTTTCACCAAAGATAGATACATCTGCAACAGAAGGGCAAGCAGTCAAAGCACCTGAGCTAGTGGCCGCAGCCTGACCTTCACTTTAATTCCTCCACGTCTTGAGTGTCAATTAGAGTGGCAGGCAAGGAGTACATAATTCATATATTTGTCTATCTTTGCCTATTCACGAGGGTTGCACAAAAGATAATCTCCTTGCTCCTTTATTGTGATATTTTGCCTGTAATCAGATTTCTAGGTCTTCAAACTTCATTCGTTGTTATCATTGTCATGTCTGCATTTTGGTGTATTAGATTTATTAAGCCGAACATATTGATGTTGCAACAAAATTTATCAATCCTAAAAACAAAAGTCACTAATTTATAATGTTTTATAAAATAAAATGGCAACACTTCATTTGAGTGGCGATGTTAATTTAACTTTTGTGTGTTTGGAGCTGTGTTTTTTATTACTTAAATATTCTATATTAAAATAACCTTAAAAAATTAATGATTAGAAAACTGATTTGGGACGATTGTTTGCAACTTTCACATGACATGTCTCTGCGCGCACGCAGCACACCGAATGCAACTCGCTTCAAGTAAATAACGAATCAATTAAAACATCAGAATATTTTATAAAAACATTTCGCTACAATTTGTAACATTGTTGTTTAACAAACGGGAAACCCTAGAATTGGTTCAGTTTCAAAATAGCAGCAGGAAGAAGTTTCAGATCATTTATTTTTTCTATTCTCATATTTTTCCCAACGTCGACTGGTAGTAATTCAAGAATGAACTCACTCCATTCAAAAACCATGGCGATCAAGTCTAATAACAACCTTCCATACTATAAATACACGAAACAAATAGAGAAGCCAGATTGCATAGCAAATAAAGGTCCATCCTCCCTCTCTGAGTCTCTTCTTTGAAATCTTAGGCCATCGGAGAGAGACACAGGGAAATGGGTAGGGGAGGGAGTGCAGCGGACGATGTCGAAGGAGTAATGGCCACGGATTTCTTCTGGTCGTACACGGACGAACCCCACGCCTCGCGCAGAAAGGAGATCCTCGCTCGATACCCTCAGATCCGGGAGCTCTTCGGCCCTGATCCCCTCGCCTTTCTCAAGGTCATCACCACATTCTTCTCTTCTCGAGCGCGCGCTCTACAACCTTTTGGATCTTGCTTTTTCATAGTTTTTTTTTTTCGAGCATAAGCTAGATTTTGGAGTTTTTCCTTTTTCTGTGGAGTGCATTTTTTGGGACTCTATTCTTCTTTCAAAGATGAGATTTTTGTAGTACTTTATATGAATGGTTTTTCTAGGTTGATTACGACGTTAATTTTGAGAACCTATAGAACGTCTTTTTTCATGCTTTACCAAAATTCTGATTCTTTCTCTAATAATTCCTACTGTTCGCAAAAGTAAAACTGATTGCGATGTGTTTTCTGAAGATTTGAGGTTGGTTGATTGGTTATCGAGTAGATTTGTTGTTATCAAGGAAAACTAGCTCTTGCAATCACTTCATTTGTCGGTTTTATCTTATATGGTTTTGATTTGATAACCTCCCCTTTCGCGTCGTTCTCCCCATTACAATATGTGTAATCATAGCCTCTTTTTTGTCTATCAGAGAATGGGATTTCTGGTATTTTGTCCTGGAACTTCTTTATTCATATAATCCTGCGATTTACTTACCTTGGAAAGAAACGATTGTTGGTTTGATGCAAATAGGGTTTGGGATAGTTTTAATTCACTGTAGTGTACAAGTTTTCTTTGCTAGTTGTGTTCAGACAATTTTCATCTTTCTTCTTTCTTTACACCTAATTTAGTTACTTCTATATCTATGATCTACCTGTTTGCTTCTAGCAATATCTGAGTGTTATAGGAAATTTGAGTATTTTCACTACCTGAACTTTACTTTGGAATAAATAGTCTTTGACGTATTAATATTTATGCCCCTTTAGGGCTTTCAAATTACCATTTCTGTTTCACTAAGTGATACAGTTTGTTAAATCAAATAATCACAGCTTATTGATTATTACATGCAATCTTTTCCCTTATCTTCATTCTTTAGTGAATTCTCATGAAAACGTTGAATATTTCAAAATGATAACAGATGATAGAATAGAATCACTTGATGCCTCAGTGTGTATTAGATATATCGTATATAGTTAGACATTTTCATTTGGTTTTTAACAAGCACTATAACTATATGTTAATGCTTGATCTTGTTGCATCTCGTATATTTTCTATTCTTCTGTACTCACTTTTTTCAACAACTAAAATTTTGTTTCATCAGTGAATAACAATTTTATAGAAATTTCAAAGATATGAGCATACAAATTATTTTCTAATGCTCATAGAATGTGAATAAATAGTAACAGAAACTTCTTTCCAATAGCAGTTTTAAACATCATGTGACATACTCCTCTGATGGTTCTGAAAACCTTTTCAATTTTAGTGTTCCTCATTTCCTTTCTATCCATAGCACATTGTTTAAGATTGTTTTCTCTCCTTTTTGTTGTCAACGATTTGCAGATAAGTGCAGTTGTTCTTCTTCAGCTATGGACTGCTACTTACCTTCACGATGCAAGCTGGCTCAAGATCCTAACAGTTGCATACTTCTTTGGTTCTTTCCTCAACCACAACCTATTTCTGGCCATACATGAGCTCAGCCACAACCTAGCCTTCTCAATCCCATCGTACAATCGTTGGCTAGGGATATTTGCCAATCTTCCAATTGGTGTTCCTATGTCTATCACATTCCAAAAGTATCATTTGGAGCACCATAGGTACCAAGGCGTTGACGGGATGGATATGGATATTCCTAGCCGTGTCGAGGCTCTTGCAGTCACCAATGCAATCACCAAGTCCATATGGGTTATTTTCCAGCTTTTCTTCTATGCTTTACGACCAGTCTTCCTCAAGCCCAAACCTCCTGGCTTATGGGAATTCACTAATCTGATAATCCAGCTTTCTCTCGACGCTTCCCTGGCATATTTCTGGGGATGGAAATCCCTTGCGTACCTAATACTAGCAACTTTTGTTGGAGGAGGAATGCACCCAATGGCAGGCCATTTCATTTCTGAACACTATGTCTTCAACCCTGATCAGGAAACATACTCCTACTATGGACCTCTGAATCTGATGACTTGGAGTGTGGGATATCACAACGAGCACCACGATTTCCCTAGGATTCCCGGCAGCAGGCTCTATAAGTTGAAAGAAATTGCCCCTGACTACTATGACAACTTGAAATCATACAAATCGTGGAGCCAGGTGATCTTCATGTACACAATGGACCACACCATTGGACCCTTCAGCAGGATGAAGAGGAAGGCATCAAAGGGTACTGAGACAATCAAGAAAGAAGAGTAGAACTAACTGCTGGTCATTCTTTTCGATTGTTTGGGATTCAGAAAACCAATTTTCATCAGATCATTTGATTTTTTTCTCCTGGTCATTGTTGATGCCCTGTACCACTTTGGATTGCTGTCGGCACAATTTAGTTGATTTTGATGCTGGAATTCATTTTCTCCATATGAATGCTTCATTAGTGTCATTGCAGCCTGTTACAACTTGTATTACGAATATTACAATTCTAATCCTCATTCACCATTACATGTTTGATATCCACACCTGGACATGAACACTTCGAGTAGACATTCGATCATGTATAAAAAATTATTAGAAACAATTGTGAGATACTTGAATACATATCCATGTTGGATAGTGCACTATCCAACAAAATAGTGACGGAATTACCGACGGAATTTAATTCCGTCGGTATATACCAACGGAATATAATATCCGTCGGGAAATACCGACGGAATACATATCCCGTCGGAATTAGTTAAAAAAAAATTACACAAATACCGACGGAATAAATTTTCCGTTGGTAAATTTCTTAATTTATTTGAGATTAAAAATAAATCCTGACGGAAATAAATATTTCCGTCGGTAAAAATTAATTTTCCGACGGAATAAATTTCCCGTCGGAAAATTATGATTTCCCGACGGAAATAATTTCCGTAGGTATATTT